>CM067512.1:1883596-1976096 GCA_034509495.1 Acestrorhynchus altus | reverse complement strand
ATTGAGACTATGGACTATGGAGGTGTCTTATCATTCTTTTTAATGCCTGGCAAGTCATGTTCTGTCAGTGTTTCTAAGAACTAGTTTCGTGCACTTATATTTGACCATTGTGTGAGCTCTTTCTCAGTGTAAGTGCATTGGGATTTCAGCTGGACAGTTGGATCCCCCGTAACGTTAGGTAAAGACTGTGAATTCTAGGTGTTATTTGTGGCATGGTCATGCATTTAATGGTAATCGTTTTTACTGGATACAAAAAAGAAACAAAAAAAAAAGACGAATAATAATAATAAACAAATAAATAAATCATTAAAAAAAAAAATATATGGAAATTTCATTTCACCTTTTTATGAGTTTGTTTCCTGCGACTGTCTTGCTGGGTCATCCCCGACTCTCCCCGTGTGCAGTAATTGGAACTCTATGCTGACTGCATTGCTCTGAATCTCCTGCTGTTTGATGGTAGTGTTTGATTTGTAACTGTTTAGTTTGTGGTGAAACTCTATAACTGCCCTCAGTCCACTCTCAGCCCTGTTCCTCTGTTGCTTTCTGAAGCCCTGTCCCCTTCTCTCTCTCTCTCTCTCTCTCTCTCTCTCTCTCTCTCTCTCTCTCTCTCTCTCTCTCTCTCTCTCCCCCTGTATTAGTCTTTTGTACACTCACTAAAGAATGCTTAGTAGCAGGCTGTACCATGATTCTGTTTTGTACATAAATGTGCCAACCGCTTGACAGTGGCTTTTCTGATCTGTAGGGACAAACTGCTTGCATAAATAAATACACTGGTGTACTTGTTAATAAACACTGTCCTGTGCTTCTTTTGCTGGTTGCGGTGGTGTCCTCTGTTTCACCGCGGAGGCTCAAAGCTTTCAGTCTCTCTGATTGTCCACTGTATTAACATTTTTGCTTCTCTTAAACAGCATTTTCAAGTTTTACAGCCCATAAAAATCAGAAATCAATAAATCAATAAATGAATAGACAGACGGCATCACCATTAAAATAAACAGGCTTGAAATACTTTAAATATAATCCAAGATGTTTGTGGTGGTGTTATGTTGGTACTGTAGTGTTTGTGTTGTTTGGTTTGTACTGCAGTGTTTGTGTTGTTTGGTTTGTACTGCAGTGTTTGTGTTGTTTGGTTTGTACTGTAGTGTTTGTGTTGTTTGGTTTGTACTGCAGTGTTTGTGTTGTTTGGTTTGTACTGTAGTGTTTGTGGTGTTGTTTGGTTTGTACTGTAGGGTTTGTGGTGTTGTTATGTGTGTACTATAGGGTTTGTGGTGTTGTTATGTTGGTACTGTAGTGTTTGTGGTGTTGTTTGGTTTGTACTGTAGGGTTTGTGGTGTTGTCATGTTGGTACTGTAGTGTTTGTGGTGTTGTTTGGTTTGTACTGTAGGGTTTGTGGTGTTGTTATGTGTATACTGTAGTGTTTGTGGTGGTGTTATATTTGTACTGTAGTGTTTGTGGTGGTGTTATGTTTGTACTGTAGTGTTTGCGGTGTTGTTATGTTGGTACTGTAGTGTTTGTGGTGTTGTTTGGTTTGTACTGTAGGGTTTGTGGTGCTGTTATGTTGGTACTGTAGTGTGTGTGGTGTTGAAGTGAAGGTAACCGTCTCCCTGACTGCAGGTCTGGTCGTGTATAACAGACAGGTGTGAGTCACGCTCAGGTGCTGCTCTCACACATTCTCCACTACCTGGAGAAACATCTCAGGAATGAAGGTCTGGAATTCTGTAAAGCACCAGCAGAAGCCAAACACTTCAGAAGATTCATCATAAAAGCCTTATTTCCTTCAATTTATTCCATAACGATCTGCAATATCACATAAATCAGGGCATCATTACTAAAACGCTTAATGTGAGACATTTTTATTGGAAATAATGAAGTTATTTTTATTATTTCATTAGAAAATTTAATTGCAAAAATGTAAAAGAGCAGCGCAGAAGAGATCAGACCAGAATAGCATAGTTCTGCATATCTCATCACAACAGGAATCAAACGGAAAAAATGCATTAAATATATATTTTAAAATGTATAGGGACAAAAGTAACTGGACACCTGTCCATTCTTCAGAAATCAAGGATATTGTAAAGAGTTGATCCTACAGTTTGTTGGAGTAACTGTCTCAACTGTCCAGAGAAAACTTTCTACTAGATTCTGGAGAACTGCTGTCAGGATTTGATTGAATTCAGCAACAGGAGCAAGAGCAGAATGTCGGATGAGCACCACCCAAAATCATTCCAAAAGTACACATCCCACAACTATAGACAGTCTCTCTCTCTCTCTCTCTCTCTCTCTCTCTCTCTCTCTCTCTCTCTCTCTGTAATAAATCATGAACCAGACTACAGCTCACACTCAGGTGTCACTCTGCCTTACACACGCTATGGCGAGAGAGAGTGTGAGGGTATGTGAAAGGGTGAGCAAAAACTTGTGTGTGTGTATATATTTATATATATATATATATATCCATCAGATTGGATGGGACCATAGGAGCACACTCAGTTTTAGATCTCCAGAGATGATCAATCGGGTTCAGTCTGGGCTCTGTGTGTCCTGAAGCCTCTCCTTTGTTATCTTGACTAACCCTAACCTTCGTCCCCATCTGAGGTCCAGAGCTGCAGTCCACTTTCCCTTGACCCGGACTAGTCTGCCAGTTCCTGCTGCAGAAACAAATTCCCAAACCATGATGCTGCCACCACCATGCTTCACTGTAGGAATGGTGTTGCCTAGGTGATGAGCAGAGCCTGGGTTCCTCCAGACATGATGTTTGGCATTCAGTCCAAAAAGTGAATTGTTTGGTTTCTCGTGGTCTGAGAGTCCTTTAGGTGTCTTTTGACAAACTCCAGATGGGCTGTCATGTGCCTCACACACACACACACACACACATGTGTGTGTGGGTATATATAGATAGGTTGGTGTTAGTGTTAATTAAAGAGATAGAAGGGAAATGTCAGGTGGAGGCTGAAAGTGGTCACATGACGGGGGAAACCTTTTCAGCTTTAGCTTATTAACTGATTAGTGGAGCTTATACCCCTCTCCCAACCCCATCTCACTTTTTACTCCATAAAATTCAAAACATTTGATTGCATACAGCATGAGTGAGGTCACGTACTGACTTTGGATGATCAGTTCTGCCCATGCAACTGAGCGAAGCTCCATCATCGCTCTAAACATCCCCACAGTCCAGGCTGGGGGCCTTTATACCTTCTTCCTCTACCCCAGTCTCAGCACTGGGTGCAGTGACCTTAGGGTCATGTGCTCAGGGCTCTTCCAGAGCGTCCCGTTCTATTGGTCAGTGCTTTTCTATGAGGATTACACAAGCTGTGTGCATTTGAACACCTGTGTCAGCAGGGGGCATACTTTAATGCACTCATAACCAATAATAACTAGAGCTGTCCACAAACTTTTGGAGCGACAGTGTGGAGGAGATGAGACATCGCCGTCCAGCACATCTGATTGGCCATCTCCAACTCTTTTAACATTAAACAACATTAACCCACCAATATCACCCCCCCACACACACACACACTCACACACTCACACACACACACACACCTACATATCACCCTACCCCCTCACATGACGTCCATGACCTACTCAGCTTGGAGAAATCCTCTTTCTAATCCTCACTCTCCTGCACTCAGCCCGCCCAATCCAGCCCCATCCACCTGTCCAGCCCAACCTGGAGACGAGCTGTTCACCTGGACGCGAGAACCAGGTCCCCAGGAATGCCCAGTGTCTGCTTCCCCACGGTTCCCCAGCAGCCCAGTGGATTTTTGTGCATCGGTGGATGAGCATGAGTGCGGCGGGTGGGCTCTGCTGTGTGTGTGTGAGTGTGTGTGTCCCTCTGTGAAGGATGCAGCGTCTCCTGGTGGCTCAGGTACTGCTGTGCTGTTGCCATTTGGTCCAGCCCTTCTGTCCGTCACAGTGCACCTGTGTGTTTCACTCCCGCAGTGATGGAACCGGGACCAGGTAAACCAGCACCACACACATGCCCTGACATAGACACTAATGGTAGTGAAGCTTTCACCATCAGCTCATCTTCACTAGTGTTCTTTCAATATACATCATATGGACAAAAGTATTGGGACATTGTTCATTCACTGTTTCTTCTGAAATCAAGGGTATTAAACGAGTTTATCCTGCTTTAGTTAGACTGTCCAGGGAAAGTGGATTTTTTAGAGCATTGATGTAAGGATTTGTCTGCATTCAATTAAAGAACTCGTTATTGAAATCAGGACCCAAATCTACTAAGGTCAACTCCTTAACTCACCCTAAACGTACTGGACGGAGCTCCATCATTCCAGAGAACACAATTCCAATGCTGCACAGCTCAATCCTGGTGGGCTTTATACCCCTCTAACTCATGCCTGGCATTGGGTATTGGGTTTATCCACTCCAGGGTATCCTATTCTATTGGCAGTACTCCTCTACAGGGAGAAGCAGTGTGTGCATTTGCACATCTGTGTCAGCAATGGGTGCAATTTAGGTAAAGTAGGTCAATGCATTCATCAGAAGGGACGTCCACAAACCTTGGACACGCATGGGTCTTCACATGGTGTGAGATTCTCCTGAGGACCAGCAGAAATGGTCCAGAAATAACTAGGAGCTTGTTCTATGTTCCATTAACATGAACTCATTTGGAGACGTCAGGTCTTGTTACGAAAGTTTGGATCAGAACATTGTCCTGTTAATCTCAGGAAGGAGAACATAGAGTTAGTAGTCTTACCCAAGGACTTGAACCCCAGTTTGTCATGGGAAGGGTGGTGGTGTTACCCACTAGGACACACCATACATCAGAACCTAATTAGATACAATTAAAGTGCTGACACAGATGTGCAAACACACACAAAGCTTGACTAGTCCCTAAAGAGAAGTACTGCCAATAGAATAGGACTCTCTGAAGATGATGGATAAATATGACCCTGTTGTCTCCATGTCTAATAGCAGGTGTGGTCTAGAGGGTATTAAGCCCCCCAGCATTGAGCTGTGGAGCAGTGGAACTGTGTTCTCTGGAATGATGGAGCTCCATACAGCACTTATACTGGATGAATTGGATGATGATAATGATGATGATGATGATGATGATGATGATGATGATGATGATGATGATGATGATGATGATGATGATGATGATGATGATGATGATGATGATGACCTCACAAAGGCTCTTGTTGCTGAATGCAATCAAATCCTCACAGCAATGTTCTCTGCAAAGTAAAGACAGTTACTCCAACAAAAGCAGGAAAAACACTTTTTAATGCCCTTGATTGGATAATGTATAATTGGCTTTATAATTATAATATAATTATATATGATATAATTATTTATATATAATCTTAATAATTGCCACCGTTAAATTCTAGGATCGTTGATTCTAGTAGAGTAGTAGTTACTATTAGTATGTGAAGTCTAATATCTCATTTCTATTTTTTTATTATCCATATAGTAATTAAGAGCAGTAGTAACTACTAAAGTTAATGCAGAATTTAACCGTTGAAGGTACTGGTTTATAGCTAATTAAACCAGAAAGTCAGAATCTCAGACCATTATATTTCATTTAGGGTTTAAATAAATTAAACAAACAAGAAACAAAAACGCCCTGAAATGTCACTTTGAATGCAATGAATAGAAATATATAATAGTTTACAGATTACATGTAGTTTTTATGTTAATCACTAAATAAAGTGTTAATTTCTAGAATATGTTTAATGAGCTGCCGGGCAGAAGGAGACGAGGAAGACCTCAGAGAGGGTTTATGGAGATAGTGAAGGTGGACATGGATATGGTTGGAGTAACAGTGGAGGAGGCAGGGGATAGGGCAAGATGGAGGCAGATGATCCACTGTGGTGAATCCTAAAGGGAGCAGCCGGAAGAAGAAGAAGAAGAAGAAGAAGTTGAATTCGAGATGCTAGTTAATATAGAGAACATTTCTGTTTGATAATAATTCTATTTTATTTAAATAGTAGTGACTATAAGTATGTCATATAACTGATTACGTATATATTTAATTCTTGTTTTGACTTCTAGAAGATTTTGCTTTTGTAAAAACCTTTACAGTGTCAGCATTGCAACTAAAATGATTCAGGGTTTGTAAATGAAATGTATCATTGGCTCCTGCCAGCATGTATTTGCATATTGGGCGTGTCCTCTGCTTCCATCCACCATCAGAGTGTAGTCATTCCTCCCAGACTACCTTCTTCTGCAGTTCCGTTACATAATGGTTGACAGTGTCGTTGGCTGTAGAAGCAAGTTACCCTGTTCTGCTAAGTGTGACTCCATGCTGGCTGAGTACTGCAGTGCTTGGCCATGTACTGCAACCAGCTGGCAGAAGAAAAGCAATGCCTTTTGTCATGTAACCAGGGCAAAAAGAACTGCTTTAAATCATTTTAGTTTAAGGTAAAAAATTAGGCGCTCATTTATTCAAGCCTAGACATTTACTTAATTCAGCTTAAAACATTTATTTGAACACCTCATTTTTATCAGTAATAGCATAGTAAAATGGTTCTATAAAGACAGAAAAGGGGTTCTATGTCTATGATTATGGAGAACAAGTTTTAAATATGCAAAAAAAAAAACAAAAAAAAAAAAAAGGTTCTCTGAATTGTCATGTTTCTATACAACCAGTGATTCTATATAATCCAAATATAAATATTAAAATGGGTTGTCTTTGTAAAGAGCTGAGATTGGGAAATTTTAAATAAAATGATAAATATTGTATATAACAAAAATATATGTATTAATTATATATAATAACAAAACTAAAATGTAATAAAAATATTAAAATATTAAATTCAATATTCTGAGATTCTGGATTTCTGATTTTCATGAGCTATAACTGATCAATAGTAAAATAAAAATAAAACTTTACTTGTAATAAACAAATACAATATGACAGCTTTTGATTTAAGTTATAATAACAAATTCACTTTTTCATAAAATTTAAATTCCCAGAGTTCCACTAGTAAACACTGTTTAAGTAAACACTGTTTAAGTTTAACACTGTGGTGATGAATCTTATTTTATCTGATTGAAATATAGTGAATCTCCATCAGACAGAGCATTAAGCCTCAGTCTGAGTGAAAGTGGGTCATGAATAAGAATCAAACCTTCAAAGCAGTTCAACTGTAATTCTTAGAAAAGCTGGGCTCTGAGCAGAGACGGCGTTCACAGCGGTTCAGGCCCAAACTGAGCGGAACCTTTGATAAACACTCATTTTTGCGACCTATAAACAGGCAGTCGCACCAGCATGCTCTGATTAACCGTGTCCCATATTAACAACTTTGATAATCACTTTGTTCCTCTCAGGCAACATAAACAGATTAGAACACGTTCTTCACATTATCCAGCGTGATTCAGCGCTCTGAACTCAGTCTACACGGACGACGTCTTTATCCGACTGTGTACAAACCGTGTTCAGCACAACATTATCAAACACACAGCGCTATTAAACTGCATTCTGTACCGTATGTAGAACCCTTATTATGTAAATTATGAATGTGAATTACACTGGTATGGGTGTATATATATATATATATATATTATAACTATACTGCTTCACTGAGAGATGAAGAGACATCTTTAAACATCATTTAAAAAATGTAAATATTAGAAATATAATTTTCTTGTCAGGTAATGTTCAGACCTCTCTGTCCTAATATCTGTTTCTCCTCCTTCGGCTGAAATACTGTCCGTTAGATGTTTTTAGAACCATCTACCGTCTCTGACATCGACTGGAGGAAAGACGTTCCCACTCCTCCAATCGGAATTCTTTCAGCTCTGTGATGTTTCAGCGTCAGTCTTTGTACAGACACTCTTACGTTCTCCTCAAACCCCCTCTGATACAATAAAGATCTCATAGTGGTTTCTATGTTTGGACAGTGGAACGGCTGATTTCGAATTGTTCTGAGATCTTTTTAAATTGCTTCTCGGATTCACCTGCATCTACAGCCTTCTTTCTGAAGACCTCAGAGAGCTCTTTGGATCTGGTCATGGTGATCCCACTCACTTCAAGAGCAAACTAAACTAATGTCTGAGCTTTAAATAAGACGGTCCTTCTCCAAAGTCCTCTTGAATGACGATCTAATCATTGTTATCTGTTCTTTGGTGTTTGTTATGTGATACTACTGTATATAGAGCTGGAAGATCTTTCCATTATAGAACCAGATCCGAAGGGTCTTGAGGGAAAGACTGAAACTAAGACATCTTTAGGGACTTTGGGGATTCCCATTGACACCAGAGGGCTTCAGTGCATTTGCTGTTTATTGCCCTTTAAATGCACATTTCATTCAGTGACCCTTTTTGTGACCTCCCTTCCTCCTCAGGACCGTCCTCTGCAATGACCCGGACATGTCCGACATCCCGGTGAATGTCCCAGTGGACACGGTGAAGCTGCGGGTGGAGAAAACGGCTGTCCGTCGGATCCCCACCGAAGCCTTCTACTACCTGACTGAGCTGCAGTACCTGTGGATCACCTACAACTCCATCACCTCCGTGGACCAGGGAAGCTTTTACAACCTGAAGGTTCTGCACGAGCTCCGGCTGGACGGCAACCAGATCTCCTCCTTCCCCTGGGAGGCATTGAGAGAGATGCCCAGCCTTAGGACGCTCGACCTGCATAACAACCGCCTCACCAACATCCCAGTAGAGGCTGCGCCTTACCTGGTCAACATCACCTACCTGGACATCTCCAGCAACAAGCTCACCACCCTGTCCTCTGACCTGGTAGATATCTGGCCCCCTTTCTCAGGAGTGCTGCCCACCAACGTGTCCCAGAAGATTGTGCTGGGTAGGTGGTGACACCAACAACAACAATCTAATTATTGGGAGAACTGGCCAAAATTATTGGGACACCTACTCTTTTACTTTCTACTCAGAAACTCCAAGACGGTCTATATATCCAACGCGATTAAAAATACTAAATAAAACACGAGAAACAGAATTAAAATAAAGGTAATTAAGATTAATATTGGCGATTTACACTATAAAACAAACAGCAGTGTAATCCAATAATCAATCCAATAATCAATCCGATGATAAACACAACAAATGATGCTTTAATCAGATTAAAGAGTTCATTTCAATCAGCTTTGAGCAGAGCCTTCTCTAACATTCTTAAGGATATAAACTTTAGGAAACAATGTATTTTAAATATGAAGAATATGAAGAATGAAACCTCAGATTTACATAATATGAGCCCGTCCTTCACACGGTCCTTACGGCTGGACACTGTCCCGATGCGGTGCACCGCGGCCTGGTGCACACGTTTAATTTCACTAATTCACTAATCAGCGTCCATTAGTTAAATTCAGCCGGTAATAAAGGAGTGATAAACCATGCTTGATATCACAGAATGGATTTGAGTATTGAGGCTGAGGTTGGAGCAGAGCTCGGTCTCAACGCAGTGCAGTCTTTGAGGAACTCTACAGGTGTGCGAGGCTGCTGCCTCGTGAGCAGCTGTGTCTCAGCTTTTCCTCCACGCAGCGGAGTTAATCCCATTAGTCGTTCCCCCGCACTGCTCTTATTTAAACTTCTATATCCAATCTCACGTGGCTTTTGGCTATTTGGTCATTAATCGAGCTCTGCCTTGTTTTATAAGAAATATAAAATTGCATGTTTTTTTAATCTGGATCTGCTTTATGTCCAAAAGTGTGTGGACACCCCTTTTAATGAATGCTTTCAGCTAATTGCTGACACAGATGTGCAAGTTGTGGTGATAGTCCCAATACTTTTGCCCCTATAGAAGACACAGAAAACTGAAAGGTTAACTGAAGTAACAGAAAAGACTGTGACTGAAATACTGCTCAGGCAGTGCTGGTGTGAATAGGAGAGGAGATAGCGACGTGTGGATAAGGTCCCCCTATCTGTGGCCTAGATATCGTGCTCCGAGCCGGAGTATGAGAAGGTCAGCGGATGTTAATAGGATGTTTAAGGGCACATTTGCTAATTTGGTTAATGCCCAATGGAAATAAGGCCTGTTGTGTGTGAGCAGGATTACGGCTTGGCAAAATGAGGAAGAACAAGATGTAAAGTAAATAAACACAGACCTCTTTAATAAACAGCACAGTTGGTGATGGCAGGCTGTGATTAACACGGTGGTCCAGCGAAATCTGAGATCACATCTTTAGCGCAAGACAAAACATTGCATTTACTGGGTTATTTCCAAACCAGTAAAACGAGTTCGACCAAATTTAGGTCAAGACACTCAGTAATATTTAAATACCAATTAAGAAATACTGGATTATGAATATACTGCACTAGAGGTTTTAGTCCTCTAATCCCATTATTGTAATCATGTCTCTGAGCAATAAGAGAGTGTTTAGTGTAGAAACTCCAGATCCCCTAAGAACATGCAGGTAAACATATATATATACATATACAAATACATGTATATAACATGTAACATACATGTATATATAACATACTGCATGTTTCTTTAATCCGGATATGCTGCATGTCCAACAGTGTGTGGACACCCCTTCTAATGAATGCATTCTGCTACTCTAAGCTCCACCCATTAGAAGAATTGGGGGGCAAAATGAGAAATTGTTCGGTACGCCCACCCAGAGATGTTATAAATGAGGAGACCAGTCATCGGTTCTCGTAACACTCAACTGGAAATCTGTGTGCAGATCATTAGAAGCTAAAGAAACAGAGCTTTTATAAGCTACCGGAGACTTCTGACAGTGTCTTCTTGGGATGGGTCTTCCCAGTGTAATCTCTAAAGATAACCCAGGCTGCACGATTCACCTCTCTTAAGTACCAGTTAATCTGCTAAAGGAGTTTCCAACTGTGAGTATTTGTCAGCTTTGAGTTTCTCTGAAGCACTAGGACACTGGGATGGTCTGGGAAGCCTTGCTTTGGTATTTGATGGTACCACAGTGTCCCAAATCAGGAAGCTGTGAGAAATGTATCTCATTTGTATGTGATAAAAGAAACTGCACCACAACCAACTCAGGGGTCTAAAGCGCTGATGCTGAGAATCGATGATTCGAGAATCGCAGGGTCGAATCCTGGGTCATGCTGCTTGCCATTGGTGGTCAGAGGGACAGCGAAATTGGCCTGCTCCTGCGCTCTTTCCCCACATCACACTCAATGTGATGCTTGTCGTCACAGGCATCTGTTAGCTATTGTACCACCATTTGTATCATCATTTATTCTTACATCCGCCTTCACAGATACACACAGAGACAGGCTTTCCCACCATAACAGCAGCATTTCGTCAAACGAATCTAACCTGCTCTGAATTGAACCTGTTCTGCAGCCTCAACGAGCTGCAGTATCTCCAGCATCTCCGCCCAGCTGTTCACATTCATCAGTGATTCAGGCCTGATTCTGTGTTGACAGTCAACGGGACTGCCGTCCTACCGTAGACAGAATTATGAGTGAACTCTGCTGGAAACAAGCAGCACCTGATGTTTTACTGACACGACTTCCTGTCCTATTATGGTGTAAATGCTATGGGACAGCTAAATTTATTGCTTCTCACAGTTCTGTAGAAGATTGGCTCTGAAGTTATGCAAGGAGATTCTGTCCGTAAGTCACGTTTGACAAAAACTATTCGTAATAATTGTGTGTTTGGAGGACAACTGGTTTCTGAGAAGGTCCTGCTTCTGTCCTCTGTGTGTTTGGTCAAAGGGATCTGAAATATATTCAGGAACAATGAGAAACGTAGGTGCTACTTCAACACTTCCACATTATACGTCTACAGTCCTGATACTGAGACTGACCTTAAAATTTTCACATAAGGGTCTTGGACAAATACTGGACAATATTATATTATTCTATACTATATTCTATACTATACTCTCACATTTCGTTTCATTTCTTAAAAAGCCTTCAGAAAGCCTCTGTGCTACTTAGCGGGATGGGTGATTGGCATGTCTAAATTAGTAGGGTTGAAAAATTGGAAAAATGGCAACAAAAAAAAAAGAAATCCTCTATGAAGGCTTTTTTCTTTTGAGTGGTGCATTTAATTCAACACTGGTTGAATTGAGAGACTCTTCACTGCTGCATTTCAGCCACAATTCCATAAACCTGGTATTCAATACTTTGTGTTTCATGTTCCCAGGTCTTCAGGACAACTCGTGGTACTGTGACTGCCGGATTTCCAAACTCATCGAGTTGTCCAAGATGACAGACATCCCTGTGGTTCTAATGGACCAGTTTTTGTCCTGCAGTGGCCCAGAGAACCTGGCTGGGGTTCTGTTCCAAAGAGCTGAACTGGATCAGTGTGTCAAGCCTTCAGTTATGACCTCCGCCACTAAAATCACATCTTCACTGGGCAGCAATGTGCTCCTCCGTTGTGATGCCACGGGATATCCCACCCCAACCCTCCAGTGGAGTAAGAGGGACGGATCTCCTGTTAATACCACAGGTATGGAGATTAAACAAGTTGTGGTTCGAGTGATGTTAAATGACTCGTGAGCTTTTTGTTTTTATCACACCTGAAATCTTTCCAGGTAGCTCATGAGAATGTTTATTATTAGTTAGGCCACCTTCACATTATAAGTCTCATTACTTAAATCAGATTTTTTGATTTATTTGGATTTGATGGTTCACATTCATAAATGAAAGTCACATATGTGAGTGAATGAGGAAACTGGGCAGTGAGTGTTTGTGGAACTTAATTTGCGCTTTTCCACTCATGAGGAATGGGCTCGGTTCCGATTCATGAACCTGATGTTGAATCGCTCGATCCATTTCCACCAACAAAAGATCATTCGCAGCAGGAACCAAAGATCAGTGGGTTTTTTTTAATCTGTAGGTGTATCTAGTTGTACAAGAGCAAGGAGCAATGGCGACACCCCTGTAGTCTATATGTTATTGTCAGTGCTGTTTACTAACGTTGTGCTGTGCCCTGTTGATGCCGTTTTCTGTAATGTATCTTTGGTTCCAATAAAACTGGTGAAAGCATGGCATGGTTCGATGCACTAAGGTTCTTATAAGCCTGAATAGAACCAGTTCAAGAGCAAGAGTTGTCTTGGTTCAACATGCATGGAATCGCATCAGCTCAGTTTTTGGAAAGCAGACAGACTTGTCACGAGTTCCTCCTGGTGAAAGATCTTATAATTCGTGCTCATGTCTCACTGATCAGTTGTGTAGTGCAAACCACACCCACTTAGGCTATAGATATACTTGTTGTTTGGACATGCGTTCATGTAGACAACCAGGTATATTGGGAATGTAACTGTCCACATGCTTGTCTGGGTAGTATGAGTCTTACTGGAGGGAGCCATCAGTTTTGACAATCATATTAGTACACCTCGTGTACATTTCATGTTCTTTTCCTGAGGATTTGTACAATGAATGCAGGATCTACGTGGTAACCGTCATGTTTTTGTGACCACACAGTTAACAGCAAGCATATTTTGAAACTAAAAGCCTTGGATTGTCTGTTTGTAATCAAATAAATGAATTCTGAATTTCAGTAAAATTATTCTGACACTTGACATTGTTTTTGCATGCAGTTGTGCAAGAATCTCCAGGGGAAGGAGTCCGGTGGTCCATCCTCAGCTTGCTTGGGATCGTGGTAAAGGATGCTGGAATATACCGCTGCAAGGCAAAGAATGTTGCAGGAAATGCAGAAGCCTTCATCACTCTCTCTGTGGCTGGGATGGACATGACAACTGTTTCCCCACCACCAAGCATGACCAAGAAGCCAGATGAGGATCAGGGATCAGTCACCCAATCTCCACCTCCGGTTATTGGTACTGTAGCTCCAACGTCTACTACTTTTATCCCAACAACAACCAAACCCCCTGTGACCACAGTAACACCTGTACTTAACCGGATGAACCTTGGTCCAGGTGGAGGCATCCAGAGGTCCCCACCTGCTGGAGATATACCTGATAAGACACAGCAAGGGAAAGATGTCAAGGGTCCGGGTGCCAGTGATAAAACTAGGAAAAAAGGCAATTCCTACGTCAAGGATATTGAAGTGGTTGAAGAGACAGGAGATACAGCAGTTGTGCTATGGACGACCGAGGGTTTGCCTAGCGATACACCCTTATCTGTGGAATACTTCCCATATGACGCAGAAGATAACAAGGAAACGCTGGAAACCGAGGTTGGGTTGGGCAAACTTCTGTTGGAGAATCTGTTGCCCAACCAGGTCTACACGGTCTGCTTGATTGCCAAAGGTTTGGTGTCTGGTAAGGACCAGTGTGTGAATTTCAGTACTCTAGACACTGCTGGGGATGATGGCCAGAACAAGTGGCTAATCATTGTAAGTGGGATTGCTTGCGCCCTTGCGCTCCCACTCATCATCCTTCTCCTCTATAAGATTGTGTCACTCTACTGCAAGGGGAGAAGCAGTAGAAATGGAGGAACGGACGAAGACCTGTCCAAAGAGACTTATGTAAAATTTGAGACTCTCACAATGAAACAGAGGACAATGAATGGACAGGCCAATGACCTCTGGGCACGAAGGCAGACACAGGAATCAGAAAGGATGCTTCTTTGCTCACGTTCAAGTATAGACTCCCAAATGACATACAAGAGCGATAGCTCACGATCGGAGTACCTATGTTAGCTCCCTGTGAGTTAACTACTAGGAGTTATGATATTTTGAGACAGTGTTGCCTGGGTTAACCCCACTGGTTGCCGTGAGATGATCTTAAAACTCTTCATAACCTTTTCTAACAGTAAATTAAAGACATGAGCTCATTGTATAAATAAAAGGGCTCATGATATCCTAGAACGTCCTTTCATGACCAGCATGCTGGCACCCTAAAGGGGTGTATTTTACAGGATGTTTTTTGATGGGGTATCTTATTGTGCAGTAGATGGCGTAACAGATCATAGGTAATCCTCGATTCCTACAGATTCCTGCGGTTTGGGAAGCAAATGAGCCATAAATTAATCGAAGTTTTAAAAGCGACTTGCTGGACCAGAAATATCCACCTCTGGCACGACCTCCTTTCTCTGCACTGTGTCATCATGATGTAATCTTGAGTGGGACATTTTATGGAAAAACAGTATAGCATAACAACATAAGTTAGCCGTCACTGATCGTGACCAACAGCGAAACATCACTACCATGGTTTCACGCTGTCTAAGACCCTCATCCAAAATCAAGTAATATGGCCCCCTTCTGCTACAGAACTACTCTGCTGATACTCTGAAACCATAAGGATGTGGAATGTAGTTTTATTGCTGATACAGTAAATCAAAATAAAAGTCCCTAATAGAAATAAACAATGCCAAAATAAAAGTCACGAATACAAATAAATGGTCAAAATAAAAGTCACTAATAACAATAGTGTCAAAAAAATTAATTAATATAAAAAATATCAAAATAAAAGATAAAATATAATATAATAACAATAAAAAATAAAATAATACCAATGAACAAAGTACAAGTCACAGTTACATACAAACTGTGTCAAAAATGTTATTACTACAAACAGATCATTTCAAAACAAAAGTCCTGAATACGAACAAAGCAGAAATCACTATCTCATGTTTGTCTCCCTTTCCCTTTTTTTCCTGATCTGAAAAATAATTCGATCCAAGCCTCAGAATCTGTAATCCGATCAGAACGAGAGCTTTATTATCCGTTATACACCACTACTGTTTACAGTGTGAGGGATATTGTGAATACTAATACTGTGAGTAGACATAAGGCCTGGAACACAGAATGTGGGATACATCTGGCCTCCTCTTGAGTTTGTTGACGTGCTAGCAGGAGATATTCTGGAAACACAGACAACACTGTCAATGTATTGCCTTATAAGACACTGACAAGTCCTGTTTTTGTTTCACAATGTTTTCTATTTTATTACTGTTCCTAAACATACAGTATACATTTGTACTTGTTTAAAATGAAAGATAATTTTTTATGACATGTGATATTCATGTGATGTAAATACTGTATATTCTTCTCTACTTATTAGTGTCTCAGTATAAAAAATATATATATTCAGTCCTGGATTTTAAATGGTTTGGGCTAAAAATGCTGCATGACAGCAGTGAGTTCGGCCCTGCATGGCCTCAATCTCTTCATTCTTTAAAGTCTGTTTAATTCAAAGAGATGGAAATGTGACTCTTTGGAAGTACATAGCCTTTTTGGAGCAGACTGCATTTATTGTAACCATGTTGCAAATCCCTGCCAAACACACATATATGTGTACGATGGCTAATTTTGCCATCTTTTACAACCAGATAAACTTTAAATGGAAACTAAAGCAACTGTATTTGTTTTCTTTCTCAGATTAAGTCTGTGCTGCTCACCTTGATGGTTCATAAGTAATTGGACAGGCATAATGTTTGTTATAAATCAATAATTGTGTGGAATATGTGCAAATCAGGCATTTGCATTTATATTGCTTGAAATACTGATCACAGCTAGTGCCAAAATGTTATTTTACCCAGTCCACCATCTTTTAGATGTTCCTTTAAAAAGTTTGACACTCATTCTTTTGATGAGGACACATATAAGGTTTAATTGTCTATGAAGAATATATAAGTGCAGGCTTTGCTGCAGATTAGAATAGTGCACCACCACGCCACACTGTACAAGACACATGCCTCATGTGTTGATTAATGTTGATTAAGTATTGATTAATTTTTGATCAATACTGCAAAGGAAAGATGTGTGTGCTTGTAGGAGTTTGTGGGTCACATGCCCAGAGATGCCTACGGCAGAAAATGTAAGCTTTACACTTCCCAGCGTGTAATCATTGTGAAATCATTCCCATGAAGACACAGCACACACACATGCATATGTGCATACACGCACACACACACATGCACACACACACACACACACACACACACACACACACACATACACAGCTTTATGTGTTTAGAGAGTGTCAGTGTTTCCAGCTGCTTTCCACATAGACATATAGGCTTTAACAGTCCAGCTCTGGGTCAGTATTGGTCAAACACAGCATTGGACCGTTTTCGTTATTCTGACACAGAATTCTGGGTCAAGCCTTTACCTTTATCATAATCAAAGTTTGGGTTGTGTTTTGATTATGGTTTCGCATTGCAAACCAGCATGGATACCATAGCAACCACTTGGAAACACCATAGCAACCACCTGGGATACCATAACAACTGCTTATCCACACCATAGACCTTCACAACATCTTAGAAACACCATAACAACCATCTCGGATACCGTAGCAACCACCCAGAAGGTGTTTCTTAATGATTGTTAAGAGGTTTTTTGGGAAAGGTACTTTACGTCCTACGGATGATCCAGTTCTACCGTACAAGAATGGGAGTAGATCATTCTGCACACCATTGATAACATGCCTGCCTCCAGACAAAGGTCACATGACTGAAACAGACGAACTCTCGGCATGCGTGTGAGTACGGTCATTGTGATGTGCTTCCTGTCCAGAGTAAGTGGGAGGACAGGGATGCTGTTGTTTTGTTTTCGTTCTTTCCCCAGAGAACAGGCAGGCCCGCATATCTCACCACGACAGTCATCCGCAGAATGAAAGGGCCATTCGTCAGGCCAAACTGCTGCTGCGTGTCTTACTGCATTATCCCAGTCCGAGGCCAGACAGACGCTGAACAGGCTGACGTTTGTGGATGTCTTCTGAAAATGATTGTAATAAAAATGTTTCTCACTATCAATGAGCAGTGTGAACCCAATCAACAGTTAAACTGGTTAAGCTGGTTGACCAACGTATCTCTTGCCCAGTATGTAGAATGTTTTCATTGGTTTTGATGGTTTTGAGTTTGATGGTTGAGCTGGTCTACAAGCATGATCACTCTGACCATGCTGGAAAACCAGTAAGACCAGTATGACCAAAATGAGATGAAAAATAAATTCATCATGCACTCTGCTGGGAGATGGTTTACCAGTGCAGGGTATGTTTTCACCAGCTTAAACCATCTGACACCAACAAACAGCAGAAGCTGGTCTTAAGATGGACTTTTCAGAAGGTTAGACACAATTATATAATACTGCCTTAATAAGACTATATAACACATTTGTATGTTCACAGAAAGGAACATTTGTTTGTTTGTTTGTTTATTTGGGGTTTTCTGTGTAAGCTTAGTGATAAAATGTAGTTTTCATCAAATTCATAAATTAACACCACCAACTCTAGGTCAATTTTGTGGTATGTTTTCATAATTTGATGTAACTTTATTTGCTTTAAATATACTGTATGTATGCATCAATATCATCCTCTCTCAAGACTTTTATTCTGACATTTGAATACTCTGTAAAGAAAGAAAGAGAGCAGCCCCTCCCTTCATGCTTTCCTCTATAATCCAATGTCTAGATAAGTGACATCATCACCCCCTTATCCCGTGCGTGGATCTCGGGTTTTAAGAGGTAAACGTTCCGGCAGAAGATCCTGATGAGTTTTCCCTCTGAGTTTGACTCTCTTTAGACCCACCTCAAGCTGAATTAGAGATTCTGATTGGTTCTTCTCTGCTGTAATTGATCCCTCGTTGCAGTTTATGGAGAGTGGATTCCTTTTAATAAGCAGCTGAGCTGAATCAAATAGTCCCTGTTGAGAATGTGGAATCTAAATTTGCTGGGAAGGACAGATCAGAACCTTTACTGGGCCGGTTCTGGCCCATGGACCGTATGGTTGTCTCTGTTCTAAAGCATGTAACAATATATTACATTTGAGCTGTTATTGGTTTTAAAATAAGGACAATTCAGTTCATGACTGGCATGTCTTTGGTTCTAACAATTATGTTAACGGTTTAATATCATATTCATAATCCCTAATAAATGCACTATATGTGTTATGATGTGCTCATATATTCACACAGACGCGATATACCACACGGTCCTTTGAAACGTCCAAACGTAACTCTAATCGTAATCAAAAAAGGCCCAAAATCAAGGTTTTAAATCAGGATTATTCTGTTGTCTGAAACCGTCCATCCTAAGAGACACAAAAACAAGCACACACTCACTCACACACTGCACAGGGTGGGCTATGGAAGCTTCTCCCCACTCCCCGCCGCAGTCGCAGCCGTGTGTTAGTCTCACTGATGGCATTTAGTGTGTTCTGAGTCCAGGCTGAGACTTTAACAGTGGGAGGGAAAAACAGAGCGAGCTCAGATTCACCACGGGACGGTCAGGAATTTCATACTTTGCTTCCAAAACAGCCAGAGTACGAGGGGGCAGACCATGAAGACTGGAGTGCTGTGTGTGTGTATATGTGTGTGTGTGTGTGTGGCAGACAAATTCTAGGCTCACTAAACTTCTAGGCTTCAGTTCTGCCCAACCTGATGTGGAGAAACATCTAGTCTCCTCTGGCTCTGTTATGTAAATGTTTCTTTGGGTGTTTTGCCTCTTGTTGTCCACTCTCACACTCCTGACCTATGCTGAGGCCCACGTTGAAGATGCACGAAGGTCACGGACGGTTGCCGTGGCGCTGTGGCCGAGGTAACGACTGAAAGCGGGAGCCCGTTGACTCTGAGGCTGTGTGACTTTTGGCTGAATCGGATATGCTTTGGTGGAAGCTAGTGGCTGTTCTGCACCTGTGGCTCTTGGTGGGCAGGATCTTCTGTGGACCAACGAAGGCTCCATCATGCTGGAGTGGGCGAGCATGGGCTTCAGGAAACTGGAGATGTGTGGGTGAGTACACTTTTGTCCATGTGTTTCACTACTGAGTATGCACTTCATTGTGAACACCTGCCTTGCATCTACACCTATCATATACACTATATGGACAAAAGTATTGGGACACCTGCTTAGTCATTGTTTCTTCTGAAATCAAAGGTATTAAAAAGAGCTGATCCTGCTTTTGTTGGAGTAACTGTCTCTACTGTCCAGGGGAGACTTTCTACTAAATTCTGGAGCATTGCCGTGACAAAAACAAGGTTGTGAGGTCAGGACCTTTGATGATCACCACCACACCTCACCTGAACTCTCCATCTCATCCCAAAAATATTGTATGGAGCATTATTTCCAGAGCTTCACTGCCCCACAGCTCAGTTTAGGGGGTCCTGCATTCATTAGAAGGGGTGACAACAAACTTTTGGACATATAGTGTAGGTGCACTTAGTAGGTGTTGGTTCATGTATTGCTGCATAGTTTATCAGCTCCCAGTGAACCACCATAAGACGACCACAATCCCAGTATGTCCAATAAACCAGCTCATGATATAAGAAATTGTTTCTTAGAAGATTAGTTCTAGATTCCCAAACATCACACAGTTCTCTGGAATGATGATAAGGTCCCATCCAATCCCTTTGAGATCAGTTGCAAAGTGCATGACCTAATTGCTCTCATAAGGCTGCATGCAATCAAATCTTCCTCACAGCAATATGTATAGCGATATGTATACCTAAATGCTGCACATGTGCTCGGAGTCGTGGGCAGGAGTTTATCCTGCTTTTGTTGGAGTAACTGTCTCTACTGTCCAGGAAAGGCTGTCTTCTAGATTCTGGAGCATTGTTGTGAGGATTTGATTGCTTAGTGTTGGATGAAAAGAACTATTCCACTGCTCCACAGCTGAGTATTGGGGGACTTTCTCCATCTCTAGCCCACACCTGGCATCAGACATAGTGCCAATAGGTTCATGTTTGTTCATTTTAGAGTCTTATTCTATTGGCAGTACTAGGGGGTAGACACACTGTGTGTGCATTTGCACATCTGTGTTAGTGGTCGCCTTCAGACACCCATCTAATACCCTTGATTTGAGAAGAAATGCTGGAGCACGACGTGTCCACATACTTTAGGACATGCAGTGAAATAACGAAGGTACAGTATATATTGGTACGTTTCCTGTGTGCTGCAATCTCTGAGGACAATGAACTAACAGTGAGCACATGACCTCTCCGCACCTTCTGATTAGTCGTTATCCAGTGCAATCCTTTAGTGCCTTGTTATCAGGTTAGTGACTGTCTTAAACACACTTCAGTCACGAAGACATGGGTTCAGTCCAGCAGCCTGAATATTACAGCTTCGTTAATGTTATTAGAGATTCATTCTGATATTAATGATAGAACTTCATTCTGGATATTAATGTTCTTAGAGATTCATTCTGGATATTAATGATATTAGAGATTCATTCTGGATATTAATGTTATTAGAACTTCATTCTGGATATTAATGATATTAGAGATTCATTCTGGATATTAATGATATTAGAGATTCATTCTGGATATTAATGTTATTATAGATTCATTCTGGATATTAATGATATTAGAGCTTCATTCTGGATATTAATGCTATTAGAGCTTCATTCTGGATATTAATGCTATTAGAGATTCATTCTGGATATGAATGTTCTTAGAGATTCATTCTGGATATTAATGATATTAGAGATTCATTCTGGATATTAATGTTATTAGAGATTCATTCTGGATATGAATGTTATTAGAGATTCATTCTGGATATTAATGATATTAGAGAGTCATTCTGGATATTAATGCTATTAGAGATTCATTCTGGATATGAATGCTCTTAGAGATTCATTCTGGATATTAATGTTATTAGAACTTCATTCTGGATATGAATGTTATTAGAGATTCATTCTGGATATTAATGTTATTAGAGATTCATTCTGGATATTAATGTTATTAGAGATTCATTCTGGATATTAATGTTATTAGAGTTTCATTCTGGATATTAATGTTATTAGAACTTCATTCTGGATATTAATGTTATTAGAGATTCATTCTGTATATTAATGTTATTAGAGATTCATTCAGGATATCACTGCTATAGAGCTTCATGATCCCATTCCTAAACTTTTGAAAGTTCCAAACATTTGAATGGTGGCGTATGTAAATAAGAGCACTATTATGTTCACTCTATAGCGAGTGTGAGTTGGTACAATGCAGTGAATGATAAGAAAAGCTTGCAGAATCAGAAAGAAGCAGCATTGTCCAATCAGACAATAGGGCAGTGGTTTCTTAAGGTGCAGGACTATTGAACGTCGTATCACGTTGTAATGTGTTTTCTGAGCTCTGTCCCTCTGTCCTAGCAACGCAGCAGCGTCTTTGTGTAATCTGCTCAAGTAACCTCAGTTCAACGTGAAAAGCTTCCATTATCACTCTCGTTGCCGGGGAAACGGTGGCTTTTCTTCCACTGGCATCCGGGCTAGCCATGAAGTTCACCGCATTAAAGCGTGAAAAGGCCAGTCTCAGGGCAGCATTAATTCACCTGCTGAATGACGTCTGAGGACGGGGTCATGTCACTAAATACCTACTGCTAAACAAACACCTTCTCAGTTATCCATCAAATCTGTTCTTCTCAAAGAGTCCTGACCTTTCTAATGTACAGACAGTCCTCCAGACACAAACATCCTGATCTCAGTAACACTTGTCGCTGAATGCAATCAAATCCTCACAGCAATGCTTCAGAATCTAGTAGAAACTCTTCTCTGGACAGTAGAGACAGTTACTCCAACAAAAGCAAAATCAGCTCTTTTTAATTCACTTAATTTCAGAAGAAACAGTGAACGAGCAGGTGTCCCAATATTTTTGTCCATATAATGCACTTACTCATCTTCAGATCATTCCATAACCAGAACTCTTCTGCAGCTCAGGTCAGACAAAAACATTTAGTTATGAGATTTAATCCATATTTCATCCATCCATCCATCCATCATCTGCCGCTTTTCTCGGGGTCCGTGTCGCAGGGGCAGCAGCCTAAGCAAAGAGGCCCAGATCTCCTTCTCCCCAGCTACCTCCTCCAGCTCTTCCAGTGGGGTTCCAAGGCGTTCCCAGGCCAGCCAATAGATATCATCACTCCAGCGTGTCCTGGGTCTTTCCCAGGGCTTCCTTCCAGTCAGACATGCCTGGGACACCTCACAAAGGAGGCGACCAGGAGGCCCAAACCACTACAGCTGGCTCCTCTCAGTGAGCTGCTCCTGGATGACTGAACTCCTCACCCTATCTCTGAGGGACAGTCCAGCAACCCTGAGGAGAAAGCTCATTTCAGCCCCTTGTACTCAGGATCTCGTTCCTCCGGATCGGAACGTAGATTGACCAGTGAATTGGAAGCCTTGTCTTTAGCTCCTTCTTCACTTTATGAACACTGGTATATAAATCCACTAATGTCACCAACCTTGGTGAGCAGTGTGCATTTTGGGAATGAGAAAAAATTCAGGAATGTTGAGACCAATGCAATAATGAAAATAACACATTAAAGTTTCCAGAGAAATGTGAGGCATTGTTTTTGGAATAAGTGAAAACCACCCAATGTCTACCTGTTTGATTTGTATTCCTCTTTAAAGATCCGGAGCCTTACCTTCTCATTGGCCTTGGGAATGCCATTCTGCGGATGAATCTGGACGGTGAAGCTCAGGAGCCAGTTGTGTCTGGAGTGGGAAAATCCATCCTGATGGACTTCCATTCCAGGGCTGGGAGAGTGTACTGGGTAAACACACACAGTGGGGTCCTGAGTCAGGCAGACTTGAACGGGACACACAGACGGGTATGACTAGAGATTTTGTTGGAAAGGCAGCGTATAGTAACTGGCTTTGTTTTGTGTAACAGTTCTGGAAGTGTGTTAAGGTCTGGTAATCGTTCCAGTCTGGAACGATATGCTGGACCTTCACAAACCCACCTGTAGCCCCAAAACACGGCCAATGGGTTGAGTTTTTTTAGGTTACACACTTTGTTTGTGGTGTCCAGTGTAATCAGACGGAATTACCTTTGTTCCACTCACTTCTTTTTATATGTGAAAGGATTCGATTGTCCTGTGTGCTGTACTGGTTCAGTACTGGTTTCTGAAATCAACAGCCCTGACTGCATCATTGAGAACTGGTGGCTTTAAAGCCCAGAATATAATAAAATTTAATTGACTGAATTTGATTTTTCGATGGAATTGATCAATTTTACTCTAAAATCCTTCAGTATTAAAAATCAGTAAAAATCTGCGTATCACTGTTGGATCATCCTGTCTTTCCAGAAACTTCTATCACTGGGGAAAGGAATCTCAGGGCTGGCTGTTGATTGGATTGAAAACTCAATCTTCTGGAGCAGCAGGAAAAGTGGGATGATCCAGAGAGTCGACAGCGACGGGACAAACAAAGAGACTGTCCTTAGAGACCTCTCCGAGCCCAGCAGTCTGGTTATCGATCCAAATGAAAGGTAAAGAAATGACTGGAACTGCAGAGGAGCTTCTCAGGCCATCCAGCATCTCTGAACACCAGAGCTGAAGTGTGTTAGATGCACTGCAGCTCCAGAGTGAGAGGAGTGATCTTCAGTACAGCACTCCAGCACAACATAATCAACTTATCCCAGAACAGCGGATCAGGAGATAAATATGAATGATTGATGATTCATAACACATGAATGAGTGTTGTGTAGTGTGTGTACTGTATACAGCACGTATTGCAATATGACGATGGTGGAGACGATCAACAAATTTGTGTGTGCCTGGTGTCGTGGTGTGGGTGCAGTTTCGTACGATGCCAGATCACCTTCGGTCTTCATCACAGACACTTTATCAGACATTACATTTCATTTAATGAGGTTCTGCAACCAGTGGTTCTACCTCCTCTGAACACACACTCCGGTGCTCTATTCCAACAGGACGACACTCGTCCACACACTGCTGCCGTCTCAAGAGCTTGCCTTGAAGACACAGATACTACGCCGTGGTCGGTCTCATCTCCAGACCTGTCCCTGATTGAAAATGTGTGGACGCTATTGGACGCTCTATCAACACTCCACCCCTACCACACCATCTGCAGAACTGAGTGAGAACATTCAAGCTGCATGGGATGGATCATCACAGGACACCATTAGGAACCTCTACACCTCCATGCAGAGACGTCTGGCGTGTTGCGTTAAACCCGACGCCGTACTGAGAGACACCACTTCTGTATGAGTAGATCAATAAATATTGATCAGATCAGACTACAGTTATCATCAGTTATTGATCCTGATCACCTTCATCTTCCTTCACTACAGAACTGCAGTTCCACACTTACTTTTGATGACAAGTGCATGACATGTATTTGCATGATATTTTGAGACACACTAGTAGTAAAAGTAATTGAAATTACTACATTGCTACTAATGGAGCTGCTACTCAATGATCAACCGTGTGTGCGTTACTGACTCTGCTGGAACTGGTCAGTCCCCCAGTCTGTGGACAACAGTGAAAACCACATGAGTTACCATAGCCAGCGTGTCAAACTGTGAGGGGCAAAAGGTTAGTTTGAGCACCCACAACAACATGTCCACTGTTTGTCTAAACGTGGTCAGCTATGCACCCGAAGCCTGAACCCGCAGAAGGAGGATGACTAACACTCATCACATCTCCTGAAGACTGACCGGCTCAGCGTGGTGGGAGCGTGTTCACATGCTGGCTGGGAGTGTAGGGAGTCTTCAGGCGGTCACATTCTTCCAGACACGGCTGGCACATAAGTGTAATCTTACTGTCTCAGCCGGACCTGGCGCAGGGCTCAGCCTTCCTCTGCCCTCATATACCATCAAAGTGCTGCCCTGACACTGCCTGACCTGGCAGGCCGTTTTGTTTTCAGCCTCAAAATCGGTTCACGGTGTCCTCAGTGAACCTCGGCGAACCTGTCAATCTACCTACCTAACTACACTATAGAGCCAAAACGATTGGGACACCTGCTCATTCACTGTTTCTTCTGAAATCCCAAACCTGAGAACACAGCTCCACTGCTCCACAGCTCAATGTTGGAGGGCTTTATACCCCTCTAGCCCACGCCTGGCGTTAGACATGGTACCAATAAATTGTTTATGTGCTCCAGTGAGTCTTATTCTATTGGCAGTATTTCTATACAGGAACTAGAGAGGCTATGTGTGTGCATTTACAAAAACTGTGTCCTATAGTGTCCTATATTGTCCTATAGTGACATATAGTGTCATGTAGCACCATATAATGGCATACAGTGACATATAGCCAAATATACTGACATATAGTGACATATAGTAACATATAGTGACATATAGTGTTATGTAGTATCATATACTGTTATACATATACATTGTGACAAATAGTGCTATATAGTGACATAATAACATCTATAGTGTTATTTAGTGACATAGTGTTATATAGTGACACAGTAACATTGTTACATATAGTTATATAGTGACAGTGTTATATAATGACATATAGTAACATATAGTGACATATAGTGTTATGTAGTTTCATATACTGTTATATAGTGACATATAGTGTTATTTAGTGACATATAGTAACATATAGTGTTACATATGCTGATTTATAATCTACGTATCATGCTATTGACCTACTAAGCAATCTAGAAGGGTTGTCTGAAAACATTTGCTCATGTTGTGTGTACTATGTCACAGACTCCGTTTGAATGTTTAGGTTGTTTTCCCCGTATGCAGATTTCTCTTTTGGCTGTCTGCTGGAGTGACCCCCAGTATCCAGCGCTCTGACAAAGTGGGCAGAGAGAGGACTACAGTACTGAAGGTGCTGGACAGGCTGCTGGCATTGGTCTTAGACCCAGTGGACAGGAGGCTGTTCTGGGTCCAGCAGGGTTCGGGAAAAAACAGTGCCTTGGGGTCATGTGACTACAACGGCAACCTTATCAATGTCGTCAATCAGCCTTTGAGGTAATGCGGCAGTGCTTCTGTTAAACATACGGACAGTTCATTTTTATTTTCACTACACTGAGGGATGGAGGTGACATAACTAAACACATACGACTAAAGAAATGTCTTTTACAATTCAGGTACAAAATGTAATTAATAGAAATGCAATTTTCTATTTCTACTCCCTGAAATAATGTCAGTGAGATGTTTCTAGAACCGTCTACCGTCCCTGACATCGACTGGAAGAACGACGTTCCCAAAGCATCCAAACCATCACACTTCCACCACCATGCTTCACAGCTGCAATGAGCTTCTTCTGCTCAAATGCTGTGCTTGGTTTGTGTCAAACATGTCTTCTGTTACTGTGTCCAAAAAATTCAGCTTTGGATTCGTCTGTCCAAAGCAGATTGTTCCAGACGTCCTGCTCTTTGTCTAGATGTTCTCTGGAGAACACCTCCCATGAAGATCAAACATGTTTGGTCTCTTTCTGATGGGAGAAGTCCTCTCTAACTTAGTTATTTCACCTCTATCTCTCAATATAGTTACAATGGAGTTCAAATGTCCAGATGTTTAGCATTTTCGTGACCGTACATCTCACCTTCCAAGCTGTAGAACCACCATTCAGCCTTGTTTTTTTCTATTCTTTGAAACTGTTTTGATCAAATATCTCCAGGTTAAAGTCTCTGAAGATGTCTCTTTTCCTGGATTACGTGTACTTGACGCACTCATCGTCCAACAGCGTGACACGAGTCAACAAGTACACGGGAGGCCGCCCGGAAAAGGTGAACTCTAAAATGCTGCTGCACGCTCCCGCTGCTGTCCGAGTGATCCATCCCATCAACCAGCCTGTAGCAGAAGTTGGTGCCCCCCTCCCGTCCGGTTAGTTTTAAGATACAACACCACATGCCTCTCATCTGAAGACAATGCCACGGGCACCACAGTGCATATCATACATACAATATATGGGGGTCTTGGCTGTGATGTCACAACCATGACCATGTACAGTAAATACAGCATGACTATACACAAGCTTTATAACGTGTGTGCTGGGCAGGTTGTGACCCTGAGACGGAGGAGTGTGTGAGTGTGTGTTCCAACCCTGCTGGGAGTGGTCAGTGCAGCTGCAGGAGCGGATTCACCCTCAGCAAACAGGGCAGCTACTGTGAAGGTATAACACACTGCAGACCCACCTGCATTAGAAACACCACCTTGTGCTTCATCACTGGCCACTTTATTAGAAACACCCACCTTGTGCTACATCTCTGGCCACTTTATTAGAAACACCACCTTGTGCTTCATCACTGACCTCAGTATTAGAAACACCACCTTGTGCTTCATCACTGGCCACTTTATTAGAGACATCTCCCTTGTGCTCCTTACTGGTGGATGAGAGTGGTTTGTGGATGTGTTTTTTGTGGGTTTACTGGTTTGACTGGTGACTGTCTCTCTCTCTCTGGGTTTAGATATAAACGAGTGTGCTCTGTGGAACCACGGTTGCTCTTTAGGCTGTGAAAACATTCCAGGCTCTTATTTCTGCACCTGCCCTAAAGGCTACCTGCTACTCCCGGACACCAAAACCTGCCTAGGTAAGACTGAACGGGAGGGTCTGGTTTCAGGTCATTCCTGAAGCTGTCCTTCACAGTGTTTAACTCCTGAAGTGGGTAATTAAGAGATTAGAGGGAATTCCCACTGGACCTTCAGGAAACTCAATGAACTCTCTAAATGGCCACTTTATTGGAGACACCTACCTTATGCTTCATCGTTGGCTACTTTATTAGAAACTCTGTGAATTCATATGGTCAGTAAAGTCTTTTGACCTGACCTCGGGCAAGGGGAAGAGACTGGGGCAGAGACAGACAACCAGCCCGTCAGACGGTCAGACTGTCTGTCAGACGAAGAGGCCATGGCTGCATGGTGTGTGTGTGTGTGTGTGTGTGTGTGTGTGTGTGTGTGTGATTAGATGATGAGCGAGATGACATCAGTAATAGGGAACATATTTAGTCAGCAGCTTTAAAGCATTAAGCAGGTTAGAAGCACAGCAACACCAAGGGCCAACAGATTACCTCCAGCACACACAACACACACATCGATACACACTGCGTATGATAGATTCATGAATTTATTTCAAAATGAAGGTGTATATACGAAAAGGTATAGACTATTATTATAGGGGACAAAAATCCCTCCTGACCACTACTCCCTATATAGGAACACTATTTTTATAGGGGACAAAAATCCCTCCCGACCACTACTCCCTATATAGAAACACTATTATTATAGGGGACACAAATCCCTCCCGACCACTACTCCCTATATAGGAACACTATTATTATAGGGGACACAAATCCCTCCCGACCACTACTCCCTATATAGGAACACTATTTTTATAGGGGACAAAAATCCCTCCCGACCACTACTCCCTATATAGGAACACTATTATTATAGGGGACACAAATCCCTCCCGACCACTACTCCCTATATAGGAACACTATTTTTATAGGGGACAAAAATCCCTCCCGACCACTACTCCCTATATAGGAACACTATTATTATAGGGGACAAAAATCCCTCCTGACCACTACTCCCTATATAGGAACACTATTATTATAAGGGACAAAAATGCCTCCTGACCACTACTCTTTATATAGGAACACTATTATTATAGGGGACAAAAATTCCTCCTGACCACTACTCCCTACATTGGAGGTATGCACTATCTAGAGCCCTATTATAGGGAAATATATACTGTATGATGAAACTATTATAGATAAAATTCTCCTGACCACTACTCCTCACATTGTTGGAGGTATGCACTATCTAGAGCCCTATTATAGGGAAATATATACTGTATGATGAATAGAGCGTAGGTTTGGATAGGGAGAAGAGTGCTCCGTACGGGGATTACAGCAGTGTTTAGGCAGTAGGTCATGGCTGTGGACAGTTTTTACTCTGCTGCGGATGGGGAACTGACCCGTAGTGTTGGAGATTTTACACTCCAGATGGTAAGCATGGCCGGAGCACTGCTCGTCCTTCGTGTCCGCCTGACACTCGCTCCCAGCAGCCCTCTGGCGCACTTTCACCTTTTCGGGTGGGATTATGGGCGGGATTATGGAGCTGACATCATAACGGGATTGGAGGGGGCCCTCACGCTAAGGAGCTTGTTTCTTCTTTGCGGAGGCCGAGGTCAGGCCTGAGACTAAAAACAGACTCATTTTCCATAACACTGCTTCTATTCTCGGCCTGTGTCTCAGTTTTATTACGATCGTGATTTAATTTGTTTAGTTATTGGTTTAATATTGATATTAAAGCTGTTGAGAAGAGTCTTAAGCAAACATTGTCCTTAATTTAATATACAGGGATACTGGCCTAAAACAAAAACAGCATGTTTTTAATGGAAAGGTCCATATATTGAAAATCAATTTTGATTATTTAACAGCAATTTGAGCTTTTGTTTTAAATAAAACAACATTAAAAGTACTATAAATTGTTGTATTGTTTCCTATAGTATTATACAGTATCATACATTGCCATAAATTACCTTATAGGAATGTATAGAATTATACACAAGTATATAGTATTATTATATACTTATTATATTATATAGTATTGTATATTCTCAATTATTATATATTAAAGAGACATATATCTCTGGGTATACAATTCCAATCCCAGCTGTACCATGTGTGTGTGTGTGTGTGTGTGTGTCTGTGTCTGTGTAGAAATTGAGCCCTGTGTGGAGAACGGTACACTCTGTGAACATGCGTGCACACACACACAGGAGGGAGACGTTTGTGTGTGTCCAGTTGGATCAACGCTACAACCTGATGGGCATTCCTGCAAAGGTGTGTGTGTTTGTGTGTGTGTGTGTGTTTCTTTGTGTGTTTGCTTTACACTCTATGCACCCAGGGTTCTTATGCAATAATAATAGTTATGCACTTATATTATAACATATCTGTATGGCGACGTCAGTTTGTTGTGGGCGTGGCTACATGTGACACCGATGATAAGCTGTGATTAAAGGCCCATGAACATCCAAACTGGGCCTCCTTTTATAAAATCAAAGCATTTAAATATAGAAAGAAGATTTTTATGTGAACCTTGTTGGTGTAGTTCATATACAGAACCCGCAGAACCCGCAAAAGTGCTTTTGTGATGTCATGAAAAGCGTTTTACATATTTCCCGCCCCATCACATGCGACACTCCCAACACTAGGAGAGACAATGAAGACAAACACATGCCTCCTCCGACACACGCGAAGCCAGCGCCTGTTTTCAAACTGCTGCCATTGATTCAATGTTGGGCAGCCAACGTGCTCAGAGGGTGTTATGTGGGGACAGAGCGCCACCTACCCACCCAGAGACAACATCACCTGATTGTAATCCTCGGATCACAGTGTATTAGACCCTTTAGATTGAGTTGAGTAGTGATGTCATAGATGGTGATTGTGAATTAGAAACGGTGACCACCGTAAATAAAATCCCTGCATTGTGATTGGTGCTGTTTCTCCAACATGTGGTTTATTCTAAAGCAGGTTTTTGTGTATGTGTGTGTGCTTGTGTGTGTGTGTTTGACGGATGTCTCAGGTTGTCTGTCTGCGGATGCCGGTGGCTGTAGTCAGGTGTGTGTGACGCTGTCACCTGGCAGGTGGGAGTGTGAGTGCCAACCTGGATACCAACTGCAGCCAGATGGCAAACAGTGCAAAGCCACAGGCAAGGCCTAGCACACACACTCACACACACACACACACACACCGTGCATCAATTGTGAAATCATTAAAATGAGTTGCAGTTAATTAATATAATACCGAAAAACCATTAACACCCCATATTACACACCCCATCCAGAGGCCTTTCTCAGCTCTGCCTGCTCTCTCTCAGGTCCTCCAGCATTCTTGCTGTTTGCTAACGGGGTGGACATCAGGAGGGTCAGCTTGGATGGGTCAGTGAGTTGGATGCTTCTGCAGGATCCTGAAGGGTCCCTCAGAGCTGTGGACTATGATCCAGTGCAGACTATGGTAATGAAGCGAACACACACACACACACACACACACACACACACAAACACACACACACACACTGTTGATTTTAATTTCCACCCAACATGAATGTATTGTTGATTCTTGTGTGCAAGTCGCCATCTGGTGGCCACAGGCTGTAATCGCAAAATAACATAATTAAGGAAATATTTGATCCCTGTTCATAAGTTGATTATAAATCATGAATAAGTCATTGATGATAATGTATTTAATTACTTACTAAAATTGTCAGAGACGGTAGACGTTTCTAGAAACATCTAACTGACATTATTTCAGACAAAGTAGGAGAGACAGCTATTAGGACAGAGGGGGTCTGAACTTTATCTTCATAAGAAAAACACATTTCTATTAATTATGTTTATAAATAATGTTTAGATGTTTCTTCAGTTCAATGTGTTTAGATTTTTCACCTCAACCTTCAGTAAAAAACATACTGTGTGTGTGTGTGTGTGTGTGTGTGTGTGTGTGTGTGTGTGTGTGTGTGTGTGTGTGTGTGTGTCAGGTATACTTTGCCAGTGCTGAACGGAAACAGATTGAGAAGATCTCCATAGATGGAAGGTCCAGAGAGCTGCTGCTGTCCACTGGTCCAGACTCTTCACCTGAGGGCCTGGCTTTGGACTGGGTTAACCGTAAACTTTACTGGACAGATAGAGGGTAACAAACACACACACACACACACACACACACACACACACACACACACACACATACTGAGGCTTGACCATCAGTAAGGCCAGTCAGGTTTATTTGTATCTAATCAGATAATCTTGTGTTTCAGTTTGTCCTCGATTTGCCGTATCGATCTGCAGGGGCAGAAAACCGAAGTTCTGATTTCCGAGGAGCTCCTGAAGCCGCAAGGCATCGCAGTCCATCCCCATGCTCAGTAAGATTATGGCTGTGGCTGAAATGGACCCCTATTCCTTTCTTAGTAGTGCAGTACATAGTTGCCTAGTAACGAGACTCACAGTGTATTTTCATCATTGGTGCATTCGAATTCCAGTTTACGATCTGGACCATTAGACACAATGCTGTGATTTGATTACATTCAGCAGCAAGAATGTTAGTGAAGTCCTGATGTTGGATGATCACCTCCTCACCTCATCTCCATCTCATCCCAAAAGTGCTGGATGGAGCTCCATCATTCCTGAGAACACAGCTCCACTGCTCCACAGCTCAATCCTGGGGGGCTTTATACCCTCTAGTCCACACCTGCTGTTAGACATGGAGACAAGAGGGTCATTTTTGTTTATCTGCTCCAGAGAGTCCAAATCTATGTGCTCATTAGAAGGGGTGTCCACATATTTTTGGACATGTATTTATGTGCATATATCAGATATCATAACTTGGTCCAGTCTGACCTGACTGTGTTTCCCTGTGTGTGTGTGTGTGTGTGTGTGTGTGTGTGTGTGTGTGTGTGTGTTGTTGTGTGTGTGTGTGTGTGTGTGTGTGTGTGTGTGTGTGTGTGTGTGTGTGTGTGTGTGGAGGAAGTTGTTCTGGACAGATTCGGGCAGTCGTCCGGCAGTGGAACGGTCTGGATTGGATGGTCTGGGTCGTGAGGTGCTGGTCAGTTCTGGTCTGGTTAGTCCTAGCGGCTTGGCTCTGGACTTCAGCTCTCAGCGACTCTACTGGAGTGACCTGACGACCGGACAGATAGAATCAGCTAGACTGGACGGCTCTGACCGACACACACTCACACAAAACCAAGTAGGTGAGGCATCTCTGACACACACACACACACACACACACACACACACACACACACACACACACACACACACATACACACACACACACACACACACACATACACACACACACACACACACACACACAATATTCTATAATTAATATGCATTTTCATAAACTCCAGTTCAGTGTGTTTAAATATAGACTCTGTCATAAATGTCTCTTAGATATCATGGCCTGTGCTCAGGTATGGAGACAAATGTGTGTGTGTGTGTGTGTGTGTGTGTGTGTGTGTGTGTGTGTGTGTGTGTGTGTGTGTGTCCGTCCACAGGAAGTCCGTTTGCTGTAGCAGTGTTTGAGGACACTCTGTGGGTCAGTAATTGGGATGATAATCAGCTGTACTGGCTGAATAAGAAGACTGGACACAACCCACAGCACCTCCTTGTGGACACCGTCCAGCCAGCTGCAATCACAATCATACACCCCCTTACTAAACCAGGTACACACACACACACACACACACACACACACACACACACACACACACACACACACACACACACAGGGATAGACAGGGAGGGCTACATTGTCATGCAAGCTGGTCTTCTTCTAGGGGCTGATCTCTGTCTCCATGGAAACGGGGGCTGTTCCCAGCTGTGTGAAAGTAGGCTGGGATTGGCTCATTGCTCCTGTCACTCACAGCATGTCCTCTCAGCTGATGGCAAAACCTGTCTGCCCACAGAATCACCATCCACATCATCTGCCGGTCAGTACAGCCAACAGGACAAGAGTTAGAATGACATCAATTCAATCGTGTGTGTGTGTGTGTGTGTGTGTGTGTGTGTGTGTGTGTGTGTGTGTGTGTGTGTGTGTGAGAGTGAGAGTAGCATATAATGTAAGTTAATGTGAATCGATGATTTTGGATCATTTCTATTGGTCCATTCATCATGAAAAATAAATCTTCATGTATTGGATAGTGACAATATGCAGGACAACATGGTCAGTTAACTGATTCTAATTGGCCTACAGGGTCAGGTGACAGGGAATGGAGCGATCATCTAAAGAACAAAACCCTAAATGATGAAAGCCATCCTTCAGATTCGGGAGAGATGGTGGCCTTCACTGAGAAAATGGTGTCAGGTACATCTCACTCACACACACCATGCAGTAATTCACAGTAGTTCTTCAATATGCTCAGGACCCCACAGGACCACCACAGAGCAGCTATTCTCAGCACTGCAGTCACACTGACATGGTGGTGGTGTGTTAGTATGTGTTGCGCTGGTACGAGTGGATCAGACGCAGCAGTGCTGCTGGAGTTTTTTAACCCTCAGCGTCACTGTTGGACCGAGAACAGTCCACCGACTGTTTGATTGATTTGTTTGATTGATCTTTGATTATACAATAAGACTCATACAGTGTCAGAAACCACAAAAACACACCTATAAGAGCTTACCGAACATCTCCACATGGTTTACGGAGAGTGAGAAGGTTGTCTGAATGTAAAACGGCACTGAGCATGGCTTGGCTGATTGGCTTGAATGAAATTATTTGATAAAATATCAATAATTATGTTTTGTCTCCAGATCAGGACGAGTGTTTCTCGTTAAGCTGTGACGTGAACGCTCAGTGTGTGCTGGTGGGTGGACAGGCGGTTTGTAGCTGTCTGAGTGGGTTCACAGGAAATGGACAGATTTGTGAGGGTAAGTAGTGTTTATGTATATATGTACGGTCGTGTGAAAGAGTTAGAACACCCTGTCAACACCTTGGTTTTCTCTGAAGTGAGTGGGATCACCATGGTCAGATCCAAAGATCTCTCTGAGGTCTTCAGAAAGAAGGGTTTAGATGCAGATGATTCTGAGAAGGGATTTAAAAACATCTCAGAACAATTAGGATTCAGCTGTTCTACTGTCCGGAACATCATTTACAAGTGGAGAACATTTAGAACCACTGCCCACATGACCAGATCAGACCGTCCTACAAGTTCAGCCCAAGAGCAGAACTGTTCAAATTCCAGGAGGAGTGGGAAAGTCTTTCTTCCAGTGATGTCAGAGACTGCTAAATGGTCATTGTGGGGGTACATGAAATCCATGAAGAGCTCCAAAAACCATCGGTCCCATACTGTGCCATGAGAATACTCCCCACACCAGTATGGAACCACCACCACCGCCTGCACTGTCTTGCTGACAGCTATGGTTCATGGCTGTGCCACACAGAAATGGTACAATCAGCCCCCAACTGTAGGTACTGCTACTCATCGAACCATGCCACATGTTTCCAGGCCTCTAGGGTCCGGTTAGCACCCTCTCAAGCCCAGGAGAGGCACCGTGTCCAGTGTGGTGGTGTTAACAGTGGCACTCTGGTGGACCCATTTCCCACGGTAGCTCAAGAACACTGCACTGAGTTGCAGGATATGTGTGTGGGGGTCCTGCATTGAATGTGGGTGTGAGTCGCTGCGTTTAACCCATCCACACACAGTGCTATACACACACGAACATTTGTGTGTGTGTGTGTGTGTGTGTGTGTGTGTGTGTGTGTGTGTGTGTGTGTGTGTGTGTGTGTGTATGTGTGTGTGTGTTTTACACCCTCCTGACACTTGCCGAAGCCAAGGGAAAACATCTTTAATCTTTCATTGGCCTTGGCTTTGTCAAGCCCTCCTAATAAACAATTTAACGCCAGTCTGAATTTGCACACACACACACACACACACACACACACACACACACACACACACACGGTACCGTATCACAATCTAACTCCATTAAAGAGCAGAACCTGTACTACAGTGAAAGTACGGTACCGTATCACAATCTAACTCCATTAAAGAACAGAAACTGTACTACAGTGAAAGTATGGTACCATATCACAATCTAACTCCATTAAAGAGCAGAAGCCTGTACTACTAAGGAAGAAGTCACGATTGCACCATGTCACAATCTAACTCCGTTAAAGAGCCAGAAACTGTCCTACAGTGAAAGTACGGTACCGTATCACAATCTAACTCCGTTAAGAGCAGAAACTGTACTACAGTGAAAGTACGGTACCGTATCACAATCTAACTCCGTTAGGCAAACTGTACTGCAGTGAGAAAGTATGGTACCGTATCTGTGTAACTCCATTAAAGAGCAGAGCCTGCTACAGTGAGAAATATAGTACCGTATCACAATGTAACTCCATTAAGAACAGAAACTGTACTACAGGAAAGTGCAGTACCACATACTCCACAAATGAACTCAATACTGTTTGTTTGTGTTTCAGATGTGATGAATGTCTGCTGGAGAAATGCACAGCTGTAGTGTAAATGCTGAATGCCTAGACACACCGGGACAGATATGACTGCAGATGCAGAGATGGATATACTGGATCAGGGTTCGCATACGGTACACAGAACAAGTGTTCTTTATAGTGCTCTAGTGTAAGAAATGGTGATTAGGGTCATTTTCTGGCATAGTAATAGTGTTCTTTATAGTGCTCAATATAGGGAATAGTGATTAGGGGTTATGTATGTTTTTCCTATAAAGATGATGACCTGTGAAGTGCTCTAGTGCGGGAACAGTGATTTGAATTTCAGTTTGTTTGTGTTGGTGTAACCCAAAAAGCCACATCTGGGCCAACCACAGCCAGTCCAGTGGATGTCACGTCTCCATGGCGACGCAGTGGTGTTGAGAGCTGTCCATCTACACATGACTCTTTCTGTCTGTACAATGGAGTGTGTCTGTATTTCCCCGAGATGGAGTCTTATGGCTGCAAGTAAGTTTCTCTCTCTCTCTCTCTCTCTCTCTCTCTCTCTCTCTCACTCTCTCTCTCTCTCTCTCTCTCTCTCTCTCTCTCTCACACACACACACACACACACACACACACACACACACACACACACACAAATGTAATCTTATAGGGTCATTTGTGTAAAACCATTTATACACAGTATCTTCTGAAACCATTCTGTACAGTTGTTTTGTGCCACTGTGAGCAGTAGGTGGCAGTGTTGCTTTATTAAAGTTGCTTTATAAAAGTCCCAGTATATGTATATTTCCAACTGGGCCTTGGTCCACTAATTTCCACTATAATTTGAGTTTAAAAACACTAATAATGGACTAAAAAGCATTCCCACAGACAGTGGTTTTCCACCACTGTGTTCATTAAATCATCTCCAAAACTCTCCTCACGGGATTCTAGTATTATTTATTATTCTATCATCCAGCAGAGATCTCAGATCAGGAGGAGGCTGCGGACAATCAGCCGCACTGAAAGTTCACATTGACACATGAGAACATAATGGAACAAATTTGGACCAACATGGACTATTCCTAGAGCTGGCCACAGAACCACACTTCCAAAAACAGGAATATTCTGTTTTAATTTTCTCATTATGATGTGTTTTCCTTATTGTATTTACATCAGCACAATTGTGTGTGTGTGTGTGTGTGTGTGTGTGTGTGTGTAGTTGTTTGCCAGGTTACATTGGTGAGCGCTGCCAGTTCAGTGATTTTGAGTGGTGGGAGCTTCAGCAGGCCGAACAGGAGAAGAGAAAAAACATGGCCATTGCTGTGTGTGTGGCGTTACTCATCCTTCTGCTGTCCATCACAGCTTGCATCACTTTCTGCTACAGGTCAGAATACATACCATACAGAATATATACTACATAGAATATATACTACAAATAAAAGTATTGTTCTAAAGAAATAATTTAATGTGTCGGTGTGTGTGAGGAGCTGGAGAAGGAGCTGCAGGCTGTGCAGTGAGTGGGTGGAGTTGAATGTGTCGGTGTGTGTAAGGAGCTGGAGAAGGAGCTGCAGGCTGTGCAGTGAGTGAGTGGAGTTTATTATTTGCTAGGAGTTTTATTATTTGGATTTTGAACATTGCTGTGAGGAGGATTTGATTGCATTCAGCCATGAGACCATGAGAAATTTGGTTCCTGATGACCCCTCTTCTAATAGGGCTTTATACCCCTATAGCCCCCGGTCCCATTCTTTTGGTCAGCGATTTTATATGGTCAGCAGTGCACCTTAATGTGGCTGACTTTAGTAATGAGAAGAGGTGTCCACATACGTTTGGACATATAGGGTCTGCATTTACAAAGCTACAAATGAATGTTCACTATGTTCAATGTTTGAAAGTACAGGATGAGTAATCAATGAAATGGGAACGTCCCACATTGTCATACTGGTTTTGGCTCCATTTCATGCTGTGTGTGTGTGTGTGTGTGTGTGTGTGTGTGTGTGTGTGTGTGTGTGTGTGTGTGTGTGTGTGTGTGTGTGTGTGCAAATTCAGACTGGCGTTAAATTGTTTATTAGGAGGGCTTGACAAAGCCAAGGCCAATGAAAGATTAAAGATGTTTTCCCTTGGCTTCGGCAAGTGTCAGGAGGGTGTAAAACACACACACACATACACACACACACACACACACACACACACACACACACACACACACACACACACAGGCTCAGGTTAAGTGTCTGATTCTGTTTGCGGGTGTTTATGTGGCCTTTTTAGACTCCCAAAGCAAGCGTGCTTGTTTAGGGCCCCTCTAACCTCGGCGTAAACGCGGCACGCTTTCAATTACATGCTTGGTTTAGCTTGTACTACAGCAATTACGCATCAGAATAGGTCAGAATAGGCCTGCGAATGGACCCACTGAGCTATGGCCTTATTTAAACGCTACACGATCGACAATTTTTCTGTCTCAAATTGCCTTTCGCACTTGGCTGCTCGTCTCTTTTTTTTCTCACCCTATCTCTTTCTTTTTTCTCATTTCTTTTTTCTATCTATACCTCTCCCACACCGCATGCTCCCACACACACACACACCAACACACACTCCAGTCATGTTCTGCATGAACCCCTGCTTCATTCTAAAGCCTGTTATAGGCCCCAGGTGGATGGACGGGTCACACTTATTGTAACATACATGAAAGTAATAAAGCCACTTGCTGCATGTCTGACGGCGTGTGTGTGTGTGTGTGTGTGTGTGTGTGTGTGTGTGGGTGTGTTTGATCACAGAAAGCACAAAAAAGCAGTGTTTTCAGATTGGCTTTGTCACTGATGTCAGTTAACAAGGCGCTGGTCCGTGGAAAGCCCGGAGAAAATCGAGCATGCTCACGATCAGCATTTCCATACATATGAGAATGTGTGTGTGTGTGTGTGTGTGTGTGTGTGTGTGTGTGTGCGCATGTGTGTGTACTGTTTGCTCTCACGTGCATCTGCTCTGTCACTGCAGTTTTTATCTATACCAATAGTAATATGAAAAAATTGAAGAACCCAAAAAGTCACGTAGAGGTCACTGCGAGAGCAATGCCATGTTTCACTACATGGACAAAAGTGTTGGGACACCTACTCATTCACAGGTTCCTTTGTAACCAAGGGTCTGTTTTTGTTGAAAAAGCACATGTGACCGCTGAGTTGCCCAGTTATGGTAAAACTTCTTGTGTTGAAATAACTGTTTCTGTGTAAGGATTTGATTGTATTCAGTGATTAAGAGCATTAAGAGGGTTAGTGAGGTCAGTGTGTTAGATGATCCCCCACCCTGCCTCATCCAACCACCTCCACCTGGTGTTCGACATGGTGCCAATAGGTTCATGTTTGATTACCTGCTTCATAGAGAGTCCTATTCTATTGGCAGCACTTCTCTACAGAGACTAGACAGGCTGTGTGTGCATTTGCACATCTGTGTCAGCAATGGGTGCGACTTTGGATAATATGAAGCTCATTATACCGATACCCATCAATTATTGACATTTTGTAGTGTTTTGGCTCTGGTGTAACCTCAGAGACTCAGGGTTCTGTCCCTCTGGCCTGCAGGAGCAGGAGATATACAGGAGAGCGACCCCCTGTGGACAGTATGAGTGAAGCGAGCATCAGTGAGGAGAGCGTCACAGAAGTGCAGTCCAGCCCTCCACAGGTTAACTCTGACAAACAGAAAACAACAATGAGTTCTGTCAATCCACAGCATCCATATCATGTGATATCATTTCATACCATATTCTGTATTATATTATGCAATTCTACACTCTATCATATTGTTATATACTCTATGCTAAATAGTTCTATTGTATATCATACCATACCATTATACTATACCATACCATAGAATTACATATTCACTATATATTATACTAATAATTATGTTTTATAATTTATTATATGATATAAATCATATTATATTATAATTGTACTGCATAACATATCATACCATTATATTCCGTACTGTGCTATATATCATTACTACTATATAATTTTATATAATGCAATATATAGTTGTACTGCAAAACATACTATACCATCCCTTATAATTCCATACCATGTCATATTATAAAAATGAATATGAGTATAATGAGAACCATAATCAGTGTGTGTGTGTGTGTGTGTGTGTGTGTGTGTGTGTGTGTGTGTAGTTCTTTGTGGTGCTGGAACATGGAGCCTGTGATGATGGAAAGATGCTTCATGTTATGAGCTGCCAGAGGAGAACAGTGTGTCCGTCCTGCTCCTCAGAAACAGGTAACACACTGCATTACTGTACATGCTCACACACTGATTCACCCTGATTCACACTTACTGATGTGTGTGTGTGTGTGTGTGTGTGTGTGTGTGTGTGTGTGTGTGTGTGTGTGTGTTTGCACAGGTGAGAGCTTTGTTTCAGAAGAGGCAGGTACTCTGAAGCGAGGAGATAAAAGGTCAGATCTGGAGAAGCACTCACGATCACCCAACCTCACCAGACCTGGAACTTCTTCAAAGCCCAGTGTTAACCTCATCTCTCTGGAAGACCCTGAGCACAAACCCCCTCAGCGACTCTGAACCTGCTCCTGTTTCTGTTTCTAATGCACCACCCATCAAAACGTTTGAGAACACAGATTTTTATTTACTGGATTAAAGCCTCATAAGGGTCATTTGGAGGAAACAATGCATTTGTAAATATATGTGTCATTAGAGAGAACCTCAAGAATTGACACTCAAAGCATTCAGGCGTCTAAACCAGCTTTGAGCCAAAAGAGCATCAGTGTGTATTTTTAGTTTAGTTTGTTTTTTCTTAATATATTAATAATGTGTTCTTTTGCAGCTACTGTTGGATTTACAGAAAAATGGTGAAAAAAAAAATCCCATTCACCCTAATGAGAGACTGTAGCTCCTCCCCCTCAGTGTATATCACAATACCTACATTTAGAGTTATTAATATTCACCCCAATGAGAGACTGTAGCTCCTCCCCCTCAGTGTATATCACAATACCTACATTTAGAGTTATTAATATTCACCCCAATGAGAGACTGTAGCTCCTCCCCCCCAGTGTATGTCACAATACCTACATTTAGACCATAACTCCACCACGACCGTAGCTATAAAAGAACACGTTAGTGGGCGGCGTCTGGGTAGATAGAGCCCTCTTGTGATTGGTCGAGGGCTTTCTCGGCTTACTAACTGTGTAAATAGTGTTTTTGACTAGAATTAAAGTACTTCAGTAGGACGTTATTTACTGTGTTGGATATAAAGTGTTTGAAAAGTGAATGAATAGAGACGAGAAGAGAAACATAAAAGCTTATGAATGTTAGTTTAACAGAGATTATCTTTAATACTAGAGCTGTAAGAGGTTTAGCAATGAGTAGGGAATAAGGACAGTGCTGTAAATGGAAAAGATTAATAAAGGCTTTGAATTGCCAAGCAGTCTTTCCAGTGCAATATTTTTTTCTTCACTGAGAGTCATGGACATTATGAACAAGCGATATGACCAGCTTGACCAATGCAGTGTGACCAGTTTGGTCAAGATGGTCATTCTGGCAGACCAGCCAGGCATACTCACATTAAAATGCTGGTTAACCAACCAACATAGGATATGTTCCCCCTGAATGACCAGCTGTTCAACTACTTTGACCGTCAAAGACCGTCATTCAGCTATTTTAAGCTGCACCCATTGCTGACAAAGATGTGCAAATGCACACACAGCTTGTCAAGGCCCTGTAGAGAAGTGCTGCCATTAGAATAGGACTCGGATATAGAATAGGAGCGGATAAACAAACATGAATATATTGACCATGCCTAATGCCAGCCATGGGTTAGAGGAATGGAAAGCCCCGTGGAGAGCTGTGGAGCAGTGTGGAGCAGTGTGGAGCAGTGAGATGACAACACCTTTGTCGCTGAATGCAATCAATTCCTCACAGCAATTCTCCAAAATCCAGTTGAAATTCTTCCCTGGACAGTAGAGACGGTTACACCAACAAAAGCCGGATATACTTTTTGCCTTTGGTTTCAGAAGAAACTGTGGACGAGCAGGTGTCCCACTATTTTTGTCCATATAGTATATATCATGTAACAATAAAAGATATAAAACCAAGCCTGTTCATAAAACAGCAATGACCCACCACTGTCCACTCACAGGTGCCATCACTGGTCCATATGTCTATTGATTTTCTCAGACTCCACTTACCTCTATATTGCCCTCTATTACAGCGGTGCAGTCTGGGTCGCTCCGCGGGTTGGGGGGAATGGGCCGATAATAAAGCCCAAATCAAACCGTGTGTCAATTTCTGTGATAAAACTCCACTTCAGGGCGTAACGGAGTGAGGAGAGTTTCTTTAACCTCTAAAGATTTTAGATTTTACCCCCAACCCTGCAATTTCTCTGAGGTCATGTGCAACAAACCAATGAGAGGCAAAGACCAGGAGTGTGTCACTATATGGTGGGTCATTGTTATCCCTGCAGTGACTCTGGCACAAGTGGATCAGACACAGCAGTGCTGCTGGAGTGTTTAAACCCCTCAGTGTCGCTGCTGGACCGAGAACAGTCCACCGACCAGAAACGTCCAGCCGACAGCGGACATCAGTGAGCACTGATGAAGGACTAGAGGACGACCAACACAAACTGTGCAGAAGCAGATGAGCTTCTGTCTCTGACTTTACATCTACAAGGTGGAGACACTCGGTAGGAGTGTCTGATAGAGTGGACAGTGAGTGGACACAGTGTTTAAACACTGTCTGGCGGGTGGAAACAAATGACAGTCACGTCAGATTGAACAGACTTAATTAAAGCAAAAGAGAAACGGTACGTCCTCCGACTTAAACCGGGATCTGTTCACTGTTTTAAGCACTGAGACACAATTTGGTCGCACTTCCGCTCTCAGCTCTAGGGAATTAAAACAGAGTGATCAAAGGATGAAGGAAGTAATCCACCTGAAAGAGAGAGAGAGAGAGAGAGAGAGAGAGAGAGAGAGAGAGAGAGAGAGAGAGAGAGCACTTTCTTCCTCTGGTTTCTGATCAGATGGTGTTTGGTGGCTCTGCCCAAAAGGCGCACAGATGAGGCGGCTAATTCAGGTATTAGTGGTCCACTCAAAGGCTTTGGGTTTGATCCTCGGGGTCAGTGTGTGGCCTGCGGCCGCTGACCCTGCGGCTCTGCTGGCTTTTCCTTCACTTAGCGGGAGGGATAATGCACGAATTTGGGCACTGAAGGCTCAGTGCTATCGACGAGTTTCTAAGAGCCATCTTTCTACGTGGCAGGACGAGCAAGTGTTCTTTTTTTTAGTCTGGAAAGTCCGGCAGCGGACAGATGCCCCGAGAACAACAGTGAAAATCTCTTAACCCAAATCTAGTCGATTAGTGAAGACATGTTTGGTGTGTGAAAATTGCTTCTTCCGTTTTTTTAACAATGGGTGTAATGGAAGCTTTTACTGTCGGATGACGTTCTGGTTTCTGGTGGAGAGGACACAGGGGACACACAGACAACCACAATGGTTAGGATGCCCATCAGGGCTTATGCCAAGCGCTGTAGGACTGTGGCAGGGTATACACAGTACCAATCAACCTACAGTTTTCCAAACCTTACAGAATCCTGCGCCTGTCCAGTTCGGTTTAACCCGAATGTAAAGGTCTCATCTCGATAAATCATAGAATGAAGTTAATACAGTACTGTTTATTAGTATTATAGAGTATTATAGAGTATATATAGTATTATTGAGGTATGTAGGCCCACACTTCAGTTCAAATCCCCACCGCAATTGTCTCCCTCTCCGTAGTTCATGTAGGTCTCTCAGATCCATTCTGTCGCTGTTGTGTGCCTTCTTCTATCCATCGCTGCCAACAGTGTAAGACCATCCTGCTTCCCAGAGCGGTAAGGTACAGCAAAAAGGACCATCGTTCACCTGTCTCACAATGTCAAACCCACCAAGTTTCATTGCTGGTTGATTCCTTGTGAACGCAGCTATTGGATGAGATTTTTAAAATTCCCCATATATGACCTTACTTACAGTATCACAATATATTGCGATATATAGAATCGTAACCCCATTTCATGATGTGTATCACCAGGTACTTGCCAATACACTGCCCCAGTGTGTTGCTGTAGTATTGCTGAAATCCTATGTGAGTCAAGGGACCCTCTTGTGTTAGAGACTGCAGCTCAGTCCCTGCAACCTGCCCCCACAGCACTGGCACTAGGACATAGGACCACAGTGCAGTATGGGAGCGTGCAGAATGCTCCTACATCACTGATCTACAAATGAAGCGTGCTGTGCTGACATGCATCTTCACTGAAAGGTCAGTGTTGGCCTGAAGACTGAGCAGATGCATGATGGCCTTTATTCGTATTGTCCCTTCCACATGGGCAAATCCGTGGTGTAATTCCAGATAATGACCCGGCATTATAGATTAACCATATAGAACGGAGTAGGGGATTATATTACACATGATTAGAGAAAGACTTTAAGGATCAGACGTCCTCCGCTCTACTCTGATCTGCTCATATTCCCTCTCGTTCTCCTTTGATACGTCTTATTTTACACTTTGCTAAGCAGTGGCCCGTGCAGCGCTGGGTGTAAACTGTCTTCTTTGATCGATGAAGCACGGGGCATTGCCTGTTCACCAGGGGGCAGCAATGGTCAACTGAAATACGTGTTCGGGCCTCAGTTCTGAGTGAGAGTGGCTCACTGATGCAAGGTCACCCTGAAAAAAACAAAAAACGAAAACTGGGAAAAGAGCCGTGTGGTAAACTCAGAAGGTTGAGCTGAGGTTTACACCGACCTTCAGGAGTGAAGCGAGTGTTTATTGGTCTGTAGCTTTCGCACAACCACGAAAGATGGATGGACGGACGCATGGATAGATAGATGGCTGGATGGATACATAAATAGACGGATGGACGGTTGGCGGGATAGATGGATGAGTGACTGACAAGACAGATGGATGAACGGATGGATGGCGGGTTAGATGGATGGATTGATAAATAGATAGACAGATGTGTGAGTGTGTGTGTGTGTGTGTGTGTGTTAATCAGCCTGAATAAGTCTAATATGCAAATGCGTGCAAGAAATAGAGCTGCGAATTAAGGTCTGTCTGACAAACTGCATTTCCTCCAGTGCAAACATGAAGACAGCTCGCATCACATTCTCATTAAGCTCAGTGTAGCAGAGCCGGGCGGAATTGAATTTGAGGCTGGGATTATTAATATTCATTGTGATTTGATGTGTAAGAGGCAGCGTTCACTCATGATGAATCAATCTGTTGTTTAACTCAAGCTTGTACTTTCATTAACCTCGGCGAGAGAGAGAGAGAGAGAGAGAGAGAGAGAGAGAGAGAGAGAGAGAGAGAGAGACTTTCTCTACCTGAAGTCTGAAATCCTGATCAATAACACTGAATTATATTCACTGTGTCTAAATATTTATGGACACCCCTTCTAATTCACCCATTCATCTACTTAAAGTTGCATCTGTTGCTGATACAGACGTGCAAATGCACACACGGCTTGTCTAGTTCCTGTAGAGAAGCACTGCCAATAGAATAGGACTTTCTGGAGCAGATCAACATATTTAGGATGCTCCATTGAACAATTTTGACTTTAACGTTTAAAAATCTGGACAACAATTAGAAATCAGTCGTTTAGAACAACTGGGTCAGGCTGTCGAAGACCAAGAGTCCAAGAGGAGACAGCAAGATGCACCAAACACAGCATTTGAGCAGAAGAAGCTCATAGCAGCTGTGAAGCATGGTGGTGGAAGTGTGATGGTTTGGAGCTGCTCTGCTGCAGCAGGGTGTGGAGATCTCTCCATCATAGAAACCACTATGAGATCTTTATTGTATCAGAGGGGGTTTGAGGAGAACGGAAGAGCGTCTGTACAAAGACTGACGCTGGAACATCACAGAGATGAAGTCTGAGAATTTGAATGAAATGAGTGACTATCAACAGAGGCTCTGAGGCTCCATAGTGTCACTGCTTCATCCGCAGGAGTGAGTGGTCTTCCTCCAGGATACAATGTTTCCAGCACTGTTTATGACCCTGTTAAATCCACAATTGATGACGTTGTCTTGGAGACACTGCTTTAAGGCTTGGTGAACTGTTGGAATGCTGATAGGTCTGGTGATGCAACTGACCACAGCATAATATCTGTGTCTTCAAGGCGAAATCTTGAGACGGCAGCAGTATGTTGACGAGCGTCGTCCTGTTGGACTAGAGCACCGCAGTGTGTCCTTAATGTAATGTTGAGGTGTCAAAATGTCTGTAACGAAGACAAAAGGTGATCTGGTGTCGTACAGAGTGAACTACAGAAGTGACATTTTAAAGCTTCAATAGTGAGATGTGCATGTACGAGTGATTTTGGAGTGAGCTGAGAGCTGATTGATTCCTAAAGTGGGATCGAAAAGCTTTTAGTGAGCTGGGTATGTATAAGAGAGAGCCCTAAAAGCTGGACATGCTGTAGCCGTATATGATGAGTGACCCCAAAGGTCATTGGGAAGAGTGAGCTAGGAGTGATTCCAAATGTGAGATCTAAAAAATATGTGTGCCAGGATCGGTCGGCTCAGATTGTGAAAGATTGGTTCAGGGAACAGGAGACGTCACTTTCACACATGGACTGGACATGGAGTCCAGACCTGAACCCCATTAAGATCTTTGGGATGTGCTGGAGAAGACTTTGCTCAATGGTCCAAATCTCCCATCATCAGCCCAAGATCTTTGGGGATCGTGCAACTCTGTGAATGCATACTGTAATCAAATCTACAGGCGGTCCACATTAGTGTGACCCTTCTTTTGGTCAGGCAGTGTTTGAGTGAGCTAGAAGAGTGAGCCCTAAAAGTGAGATCTAAAAACTCTTGGACAGTTGTGAATAAACGAGAACCAAGATATATCATAGTGAGCCGCACTTAGGAAACCGTGATGTATAGGAGTGGTCTGTGAGGTCAGTGCCCTCCTGCAATACCACAACTTTCCACTGGGAAGACGCAGCTCTTGGGTTTGAAGCCCACTGGTCTGAGGAATACTTAAGCAGAACAAAGACCACAGGAAACACCATTCAATGACAGCTTTATTACAGTGAATTTAGACATGTTGCATGTTTAAATACGCTCAAACTCCAAGTTCCTTCAAAAAAGGGTCTGCTTTAGACCCTCATCGGCATTGGTCTTTGGAATAGATGACGGACGCCGACCTCTAGCCGTATGAATCAGGCCACACCCCCTAGAGGGCAACACGGCCCGTGACTCGTCGGCTCATAGAGGCTGAGTGAATCATGTTCGGGTAGAGCGCCGCGATGGTTGGATGATCAGCCAGGCTCGAATCGCTCACTTAGTACTGGGTTGTTTTGTTTACTGAATTCGTTTTGTAGCAAATGTTCGATGACGTAGAAGTTTCAAGTCTATCTAGCTACTGGCTACTCACTATCTTTAACGTCTACTGTTCATTTCGTTTTTTCGGTTTTGTTCCTAAATGATATGCACATCAAATGGGAAAACTCTCCAGACCTGAGAAAATTTGGCGCTGCGATGCTGCTGCTGAACACAAAACATCCAGTGGCTTTTTGTTTTCGTTTTTTTTTTTTTTTAGTCGTTGTTGCTTTTTAGCGTAAATGTTTCACTGGTCGTCCGCCGACATGGCTTTCATACAAAATTACCTCTCGCACTAGCATCTAATCGATAAAAAAGTAAAACGGAACAGTAACAACAACATTAATGCTGACTTCAAAGACAAACATCGTAGACATAACCACAGAAACGTAGATTTCCGTCGTCCATAAATCACTCCGCCATTCATTCCCTTTGTTTTATTTTTTATTTTTCTAGAACTTTCACTCCCTTAATCTAGTCTAGTTTACTTATTAAATGTATCCCTTTTTTGTATTTATACCTTTTTTTTTTAAATATAGAGAATAGCATTGGGCACATAAACATCACGTAAAGACACATTTTTTTTTTCATCAGTTATCGTAGTAATAATTCATCAGTGCAGCTCAGTAGAGCCCCCCGGTGGAAGGAGGGCTTACCTTTATGCGTTAGTAGTACAGTATGCACAAGCTTAAACCGCAAAACCTCCAGTTGTTTCGTTCCCCTCCGATTCTGTAAACACTCATAAGTTAAGACTCACTTAGACTTCATCAAATTACGCTCACATTGGTGCACTTTACTCTCTCTCTCTTTCTCTCACACACACTCTCACTCTCTCCATCGTTTGGTGCATTTTTACTGGCTCTTCTTGATTTCCTTGGTTCCTTTGGTCTTGTTGATGTAGGCCTCGAAGAAGAACTGGCAGAAGAGCACAAAGTAGCTGAGGTACATGAGAGACGACCACACGATGTTCTGGAAGTGCGATGGACACTCCTGGCCCTGCTGCATCCACGAATAAACCAGGTAGTTGACCACGCAGCCCATCACCATCTGCGTGATCTGGGTGATTGTGATGAACATGGCGAACTTGCGGGACAGCCGGAACCCTGCTGCCCTCAGGGCGTAGTAGGAGTACATGACTGCGTGGACCAGGTAGTTCATGGTCATAAACCACCCGCCGCCGGCCACCATGTCCTTATAGGAGTACCAGGAGTACAGCAGCACAGTGATGTGATGGTACCAGTGCAGGAAAATGAGCTTCTGCTTACGGAGCACGATGAACAGGGTGTCTCCTGAGAGAGGACGAGAGGTAGACAGAGAGAGAGTGAAAGAGGTTAGTTCATGTAAGCCACTGGCGAATGTAACACAAAGAGAACAATAGGTTCACACACTACTTTCACAAAAGTATTGGGACTTGGGACGCTCGTTCTGCCTGACTGCACTATACCGACTGTAAAGTTTGGTAGAGGGGGGATAATGCACGGCTGTTTTCAAGGGTTTGGCCTTGGTCCAGTGAATGGAAATGTTAATGCTTCAACAGACCAAGACATTTTGGACAACTGTAGCGTCCAACATTGTGGAAACGTTTGAGGAAGACACTTTTCTGTTCTAGCATGACTTAGGGCCAAACAAGAACCATAAAAGCATGGTTGGGTGAGTTTGGTGTGGAAGAACTCCGGTGCTCTATTCCAACAGGACGACTCTCGTCCACACGCTGCTGCCGTCTCAAGATCTCGTCTTGAAGACACAGGTACTATGCCGTGGTCGGTTTCATCTCCACACCTGATTGAAAATGTGTGGGATGCTATTGGACGCTCTATCAACATCACTTCACTCCATCCCTACAAATCAGATACATATCCACAAGTCCAAGTCTACACCACCTTAACAAAATCAGATCTGGGTCTCAAGGCAGAAAAATCTGATCTACTCGAGTGGTCCTCAACCTCGTGCTTACAGCCACAGCACCACGTTTCACAGAACAGCACTCCTCTGGGGTACGATTGCGCAAGTCTATAACAAAGATTAACCTGATCCTACATATTACGAATGCTTGCATGTTTGAAATGCACCCTGCAACTGGTACCAGATCTTATCTCCATCCTGGTCAGCAGGCCTCCCAGAGTGACGCCACAGATGGTGCAGGAGAACCTTTCAATTCTCCTGTCTCACACATTCGGATTGATCCCTGTGTTAAGAGTGTATCAGGAGTAAACATTAGACCGGTAGCGTTTCTGTTTGCAAACGTATGAAAAGGTTAAAGATTGCCAATGCAAACGTTCCTGAAGATAAGCTTCAGAGCTAAGGCGTCAGTCTCTGCCTGCACTGTGTTGGGAAAACTCTGCTCCATCATGAAGGAGCTCTAACAGAGCAGTGACTCGGGTTTCAACCACTCCTTACAGCTGAAATATGAGGCACTGCAGGCCAGACTGATGTGAGATTGAAGTGGGCAGCTTTGTTTGTGGTGGGGAATGTGTGTGTGTGTGTGTGTGTGTGTGTGTGTGTGTGTGTGTGTAAGGTTTGCTCTCCAGCCCATATATTGTCATGCAACACAACAAGAAACCCCATGAAAAACATTTTTAACACATTTGAAAATCAACATGTGAACAACACCAACAGCCTTTAAACCCCGCCCCCTTTCAGTGCTCCATTCCAGGAGCAAGATCTCCTGGAAGATCTCGCCTTGAAGACACAGATACTACGCCGTGGTCGGTCTCATCTCCAGACCTGTCCCTGATTGAAAATGTGTGGACGTTATTGGACGCTCTATCAACACTCCACCCCTACCACACCATCTGCAGAACTGAGTGAGAACATTCAAGCTGCATGGGATGGATCATCACAGGACACCATTAGGAACCTCTACACCTCCATGCAGAGACGTCTGGCGTGTTGCGTTAAACCCGACGCCGTACTGAGAGACACCACTTCTGTATGAGTAGATCAATAAATATTGATCAGATCAGACTACAGTTATCATCAGTTAATGATCCTGATCACCTTCATCTTCCTTCTCACTAGCATTGAGTGTACATGTAAACCCCTCATCCTGACAGAACCAACGAGTGAGTGTGTGTGTGTGGAGATCTGTCTTCTGGTGCATCCCTGACAGACCATGAATGTGTAGGTCATGGTTCATCACGCATAACTTGGCCCTCGGAGGGTCCAGCATTTGTTTGAGTGTGTTCCCCTTTCTCTGGGGATGGTTTCACACAAAAGACCCAGAGAAGCAGAAAATACAGCTAGTCCCGGAAGCGCGCGCGTGCACACACACGCACACACACACACACACACACACACACACACACACACACACACACACACACACACACACACACACACACACACACACACACAGAGAAATATGTGTAGAGAAAAGCACAGTGTTTAAAGAACCTTCTAAGTCATACGCTGGCATCCATGTGTTGGTTTATGCTGATGAGTTGAAGATCCGGTTTATTTAAAGACATGCTCGACAACATTTGCGAAAGCAGACGGGGGTCAACACGGACAGACTGTCCATCAAACTGGGTTTGGATCATGGGGGAAGCATTCCTTTTCAGTTAGTCAGAAGGTATGCTGTAAGTGTACTGTAGAGGAACAATGTACATGTACTCAGACAGTAACAACAGTGTCCTTAAGGTACATTAAACAAACACCCAGCTGTGATTACTGCATCGAGGAGGACCTGAGGGAGGGACATCCCATGGACACCTTTGACTGTAACATGTTTAAACATCTGGACATTTGATGTTCATTGTAACTCTACTGAGAGATGGAGGTGATATAACTAAATACATACTGTCCTAATATCTGGTATCTCCTGCTTCAGCTGAAATAATGTCAGATGTTTCTAGAACCGTCTACCGTCCCTGACATCGACGGGAAGAACGACGTTCCCACTCCTCCATGCGGAATTCTTTCAGCTCTGTGATGTTCCAGCGTCAGTCTTTGTACAGACGCTCTTACGTTCTCCTCAAACCCCCTCTGATACAGTAAAGATCTCATAGTGGTTTCTATGATGGAGAGATCTCCACACCCTGCTGCAGCAGAGCAGCTCCAAACCATCACACTCCCACCACCATGTTTCACAGCTGCTATGAGCTTCTTCTGCTTGTTTTGAAAATCAAATGTCCATATATTAGAGACAAAGGGTCTTCATGGGGTGTCCTAACTTTTACACAAACACATTATTACACATAATTTGACCAGATTTACGTTTTAAACCTCGTTTCTCGTTTTCTTGGTCAAATTTAAAGCAGCACTTTTCGTACAGAATCAGAAAAGACGGAAAGGTAGGACATCAACATGAGGGTTAAAGGAAAAGTACGGAATATAGAGCGTCTCACCGAGCTCGGGAGCTTTACTCAGCACGAAGGCGTACGCCCAAAACTTGCTGACCGGTCCGTTGTAGAAACTCTGATCACACACTGATTGCTTCAGGCCTTTGGTCATCAGGATGTACATCATGTAGCTCCCAGTTCGCATGGCACCAAATATACTAAAGCCAAACAGCAGAAAGAAGAGGACAGTTATGGAATGTGTGGGAAGTATGGAGGCCAATTGGGGACAAAGGTTTGTTAATCACATTAAATTCTTTACACTTTACACATGCATTTGTGGACAATCTGAGAGATGCAGAAGAATCACTGAAAGTGCGAGGAGCATGTGGACTGAGGTGGTAGAGGAATATTACTGGATTGTAGCCTAACGTGACTTGGGTTTGCAGCCTTAAGCAGCTCTGGAGGGAGGTTCTCCTGCAGCTCTGAGTTCTATAGGTGCAGTAAGAGCTGGACTGGGTATGACAGAGGTGCCATTGTGAAGTGAAGTGTCAACATGATTCTGAAGCTGCTGCTTTAAGATTATTATTAGTATTGACCTGAAGTGGTGCAGATGTTTACCTGAAGACCGCAAGAGTTAATGACCATATCACTAAAGGCTTCCTCAGCTCAAACTTCTCCCTCTGCTTCATCATGTGGCGTCCGCCGAGTATACAGGCGGCATAGAGTGCCGAGAAGAGGAACGATTTCTTCCTGCAGAGAGAGAGAGAGAGAGAGAGAGAGAGAGAGAGAGAGAGAGAGAGAGAGAGAGAGAGAATTTGAAAAGGTTATTGAGACGTCGAGAAGTAGATTTATCACTGTTTGTGAGAGAATATAACCTACAGTCCAGCAGTACTTGGACAGAACCCTCAGAGGATTCACTCAAGATGTAAACAATGAAGACATATTTAATATCATCTGAAATATATTAAACATTTTACATCAACAGTTCATGAATTAGAGCCATTATTTTAAACAGTCCCTCCATTTTCAAAGGCTTGACCAGATGCTGACTTTCCTCCGTTGAGATGGTTTGCCAGCCGTTTCCTGAAACTGCAATCAGTTGCTGCTTGTTTGTGGATCTTTCTACTTCAGCTTTGTCATGAAACACTTCAGAATTCACCCCGTATCTTCCATCAACAGCTTGACCATCAATAAACACTAAGAGTGTACGGCCTCCACCAGCTTTGACAGATGAGGTCTGAGAGTCGATAGCCCAAAGCAGAGGTGTGCACCATGGGGACGTTTTAATCTCGGTCAACCACCGCCACCACAATTCGTCCTGCTCCCAACAAAGTCGTCAGTATGCGTCCCCCTCCTGTCCTACATGTAGATGTTTCAAATGGGTCCCACCCCCAGTCCCACAAACTCGCCTTTGGTTGATTCTCTATATCTTTAGACCTCCATTTCAAATCCACTTGAGGTGGTTTACAAATGCAAAACTATGAATATCATGTCCCTGTCCACGGGATACTGCCCGCCGATGACCACGGGCATCCACGAAACCGACCAGGAGCAGAATTCAGAGGGTTTCGTTTGAAGTCAAGTGTGAAGTCGTCACCTTGTGTCTCAGTTTAAGGGTATTTTCTGGGCCAGAGGCTTTTATTTGCTATTAATACAGTCTCTTTGCCTTCGCTGTCAACTCTGAGACATATGGAGCTGTCTCTTTCTGCTGACCGTTTTTCACACAATAGTGCTGAGTGCCGAACCCTGAGTTCAGCCTCAGAGTTCATTACAGAGTGTGGGCGATCATGGATGGCAGACGGAAGGCAAACAGTGACAGCTAAATGGTGTTGATAAAACACATCACATTATTTCCATTACATCATAGCTGATATTTAACTGGACATTAATATCATACGTTAGTCTTTACAGTCTGGCACTCTATGGAGATATTAGTCCATAAACACCTTGATAAACACTCCTATACACTAGAATAGGAGATATTAGTCCATAAACACCCCAATAAACACTCCTATACACTAGAATAGGAGATATTAGTCCATAAACACCCCAATAAACACTCCTATACACTAGAATAGGAGATATTAGTCCATAAACACCCCAATAAACACTCCTATACACTAGAATATGAGATATTAGTCCATAAACACCCCAATAAACACTCCTATACACTAGAATAGAAGATATTAGTCCATAAACACCCCAATAAACACTCCTATACACTAGAATAGGAGATATTAGTCGATAAACATCCCAATAAACACTCCTATACACTAGAATAGGAGATATTAGTCGATAAACACCCCAATAAACACTCCTATACACTAGAATAGGAGATATTAGTCCATAAACACCCCAATAAACACTCCTATACACTAGAATAGGAGATATTAGTCCATAAACACCCCAAATAAACACTCCTATACACTAGAATAGGAGATATTAGTCCATGGGCTAATACATTAAAATAAAACAAATTACAAGTAAATATACAGCATGAATTTTACTGCAGGTCTGGTTAATTTGCAGCTCTAAATGGGGCTGAAATACAACTAAGTTTCAACTGAACTTTCACTTTCATTTCACCGAGTGTGAGAGAGACAGCGGAGCGTTAGAATAATAGGGAAATTGTATCTGATGGAATAAAGCAGTTTAAGCAGAATGACGACGTAATCACTGAAGTCTTGGCATCGCTGTCTCTCTCTCGTTCGCTGCCAAACCGTAAGCAGACGTGTGTCCTGACAGGCCTGCATCCAGAGGGAATTATAGAGTTAGGAGGGGGGAGGACTGGGACACCCTTCCCTGCCAAATGTCCTCTTCAATTGACGACATGCTACTTTGTTCTCTTTCCAAGAAAGACAATGATTTAGGTGGAGGAGAAGAACCCCCTGGACACCTTTTGTTCTGAGGCTACAGCAAAGACCAGATTGAGAGAGAGAGAGAGAGAGCAGCTAATGAAACTATATCAAATAATTACAATAATGTTCTACTGAAATCAATTTTACTCCATAAACACCTCAATAAACACTCCTATACACAAGAATAGGAGATATTAGTCCATAAACACCCCAATAAACACTCATATACACTAGAATAGGAGATATTAGTCCATAAACACCTCAATAAACACTCCTATACACTAGAATAGGAGATATTAGTCCATAAACACCCCAATAAACACTCCTATACACAAGAATAGGAAATATTAGTCCATAAACACCCCAAATAAACACTCCTATACACTAGAATAGGAGATATTAGTCCATAAACACCTCAATAAACACTCCTATACACTAGAATAGGAGATATTAGTCCATAAACACCTCAATAAACACTCCTATACAGTATTGGATACTGAATTCACATAGATTGAATTTATAGATGTGAATTTTTACTGTAACTTGTACAATTTATTTTTCTCGATTCTTGGACACTGGTTGGACATCATGACTTTTTCAGGGACACAGATGGAGAAGGCACGCTGGACATCGCGCTCGATCTGTGCCTACTCGTTTGTGATCAGAACACTGACCTCACTCTGCTTTCGAAACAGTGAGGCTATTCTGTATGAATGACCTCCACTGTCTTTGACATGTCACAGCGTTGTCCTTTGTTAGAAGGGAGGCGGCCACATGAACGTTATTTAGGAGACACTGTCATTCTGCAGAGCTGCACCACCTACTTTACATTCTGCTTCAGGCAAGGGTGACTGACCAGTACCGAGTATCGGCCGATACCCGCATTTCAGCTATGGACACTGGTATTGCGAGAGGCAAACTGGGACAGTAGCAGTAAATGTTATATGGGGAAGGTCTGACCAATGTGATGAAAATATATAAAATACCAGTACATGAGCTCCGTTCTGATTGGATGTGGTTGATTAAAAAAAAGAAAATTGCAGTGTGAATGGGCGGGGCAACACTGTGGTAGGCTGAATTGATCAGCCTATGAGAAATCAAAACAGGCTTAATTGTACAGCTTAATTCTATTATACGTGCTGGGGGAAGTAAAGAGCATAATTTTATATATATAAAAAATTCAATTTGACATATATGGGACTTTTAAATTATTAAAAGGGGGTGGGGCTATTAGGGGGTGGGGCTAATACTGTATATGTTTTCTATTCAATTTCAAAGGGCCTTTGAAATGAATGTTAATTACGCTTATAGTAGTTCTGAGTGAAGATCTGAAGGTCATCTGGGAAACCACCTTCAACTGCTTCACGTACCATCACTGATACCATCTGATCCGACAACGTCCAACATGTCTTCCGTCATTTTTAACGTTAGTGTCCGTAGAAATCTGTGCCCTTGTCTCGAATGCAACGGCACGGTGCGCTATACAACCTATGAAGGCGATGGGCTCCAAAGGTGTTGTCTCCTTTCGCAAGCCTTTCCCAGGAGAGTTCCTTTTGTGGGAGGACTTCACACATTACTGTGGAGGGCGAATGAGGGTCAGCGAGGCCCTCAGAGCTCCTTCAGGGCTGGTTGGCTCCAGCAGCCGTCAGAGAGAATTCTCATCAGTCCTGTTCATCCCTGTTCTCCAAGTAAAAGGGTCGGAATTTCAACACGTGTTCCATGTTCTCCAGTTCAGCCACATTCAGAATTACATTTACGTCTCCCACCCCACAGCTGGCGCATCTGGGGGGTCATTCTCAGCACTGCAGTCACACTGACATGGTGGTGGTGTGTTAGTGTGTGTTGCACTGGTACGAGTGGATCAGACACAACAGTGCTGCTGGAGTGTCCACTCGCTGTCCACTCTATTAGACACTCCTGCCGAGTGTCTCCACCTTGTAGATGTAAAGTCAGAGGAAGAAGCTCATCTAGACCCACCACCACCCAGTGACCCATAGTGACCCATAGTGACCCATTACCCAACACGAGGCTCTGTGATGCTCATGAAGGTCCCACCTTATAACTTCCACAACACAAAAGGGTACCTTCAGACGTCTTGGGGAGTCCATGCCTCAGTGGGTGAGCTGCATTACCTAATGTTAGGCACTGGAATCAGCCCAGAATTCCCATCAGGTGTGGAATCTCATGCCGAGGAAAGATCCAAAGTTCCGTACAACTCTAACAAACTGAAAGTTGGTCTGCAAATTGCAAGCCCATGGAATTCCAGGCCACATCTTCTGGTGTTTATTTATTTGCCGGCTGTTTACCAGACGTACGACAGACGGAGATTAATGGCGCTGTCTACCTGCAACGGAGAACGTCTGGATGAAGCCGCTCTGCACTCCAACTGCATCCCAAGTAATTGAGATTGCAAACAAAGGGGGGAAAAATCTGCAGTCTAATTGCAGTTTGAGACTGGCAATGTTAGCAGAATCTGCTCCGGTGGATCCGAACAGCCGGTGGCTTTTACTGAACGCAGCACAACAGAGGTCTAAAAGTGCAGAAAGGCCAAAACGCTCCGGGTAAAAGCGCAGGAATCAGCACAGATTTCCTGCCGGCGTGCACTCCGGGCAGCTGGAACCACGCGTTCAGTTTGTTATTTTTGCAGACTCTACAACCAAACGCCTGGAAGATCTCGATATTGTATTACAAAGTATGACGTTATGGATCATCATGCAAACCGACCTTGAGATACCCCACAGCTCGCAGGGTGTTTAATCACTGGGAGCGCGCTGGTAGCTGTTATTCTGGGAGCTGTTCTGGTGATGGGATGCTTTATGATGGGCGACGTAAAACGGCCGTGTCCTGAGGTGCCTGCTTTCTACACGGCTTTATTTCTACATGTCAAACTGAGCCTCTGCATTAGGAGACGCCCTGAAGGAAGCGCGGCGATTGCTCCTTTGGAGGTCACGCGGGGTTTCTGACTCCACGCAAAAATGACACGCACTGCTTATTAAACTCCTATTTCATTTAACCATTTCTCCTCTTCTGAGAAGATCACATCCAAGGTCATCTTCTTGCATAAGCAAGGAGCAGTGCTGGACGGAATGACCTCAAATCAGCATCACGATTAATTGAATATTTTATCTTGATTATGATCAATGAGTGATTATTTTGTTGCCACTGTTGTTCATTGTAAGGAGGGAAACATGCATACTGAAGGAATGAGAAAAGGGGTGGGGCTCTGAGCTCAAAACCACGGCTGCTCTGAGCTCAAATTTCAGTATAAGAGTCCTGAGGCCTTAAAACTACAACTATTAAAAAAAATAATAATAATATAATAATAAGTTACATTTTTATATCAACATTAAACAAAATTATTATTAAAAATAAATCATATACTGATATATTTTAGATACATATTATAAATAATATACTACACAATATACAATATAAAAAAATACAGTGTAAAAACTCCCCAGGACACCCTTTGTCTTTACGATATTTAAACATAATGGAATTTGATCTTCATTTCATCTTCATACACACCATCATCTTCTTCTCATCGTCTTATGCCCTCCATGGAGTGTGCGAGGATGCGAGTGGGGGTAGAGGGGAGCACAGTGGAGGAGGAGCTAAGGGCAGGGGGCGGAGAAGAGCGAGGGAGAAGAAAAAAGGGTTTGGCAAGAGATCGAAACAGAGCACGAATGAAACACTTTCAAACTTGATAGAAATGATTTCACCTCGGACAGCAGAGTTCCTGCCCACCTCTGGAGGTGGGCATGAATGGCTGGCATTTAAGGGTTAATGACGACGATTAGTGCGGCATTACAGTCACTGATTTAACGTTGAGTCAAAGCCACTGGCCACCGGGCACCCGAAGGGCGAGTTCATTAGGAGAGATAGGGAGTTGACCTGTTATGTAACTCTGGCTGTCCGTGTGTGTGTGTGTGTGTGTGTGTGTGTGTGTGTGTGTGTGTAACTCAGTCTGCAGCCATCCCTCCAACTAAGCAGCTCTACCAGGGCAGAAAGCTTCTGCTGCACGCCTTCTCCAAGCCACCTGGTCTGACCAGATCTGGACAGGCGAGCTGTCTCACTCTCCTGTCAAGACACAGTCCGTTCCAGAAACTTTGGGCTGGTGTTGTTGACTGAGGACAGGATATAAATACCCTCAGATTACAGAGAATGACCTCCAGCCACCGATCTGAGACTAATTCTCTTTTACCAACCCGGAGCTTGTCTGGCCGGCCGGCCGCACGGGCCCCGTATAACGCACAGCCCTGACCATCAAACACGATGAAGTGAAGATAATTCAGACATCACGTTCCACCTGTACGACCGTGCCGTGACATAAGAGCCGCTGAGCTGTATTTATACACAGTGCTGCTCCCTCTGCCTGGATTACTGTGGTAAGGAGGTAATAGTTTCAGCGTCTTACTGGCTGAACGGTGGGAGAATTAATAGACACACTATACACCGATCAACCACAGCATCATTCCCACCTTCTAGGAACACACAGGAGATCTTTGTGGTTCTATAATCCCAGACTGTAGTTCATCTGTTTCTCTGCAGAACTTATTCTCTTCCTTTCACGCTGATCTTCAATGATCAGGACCCCACAGGACCACCACAGAGCTGCTATTATGTGGGTGGTGGGTCATTCTCAGCACTGCAGGCTAATGAATTCATCACACACACAGCTTGTCTAGTTCCTGTAGAGAAGAACTACCAATAGAATAGGACTCTCTGGAGCAGATAAACAAACATGACTCTATTGTCTCCATGTCTAATAGCAGGTGTGGACTAGAGGGTATAAAGCCCCCCAGCATTGAGCTGTGGAGCAGTGGAGCTGTGTTCTCTGGAATGATGGAGCTCCATCTAGTACTTCTGGGATGAGTTGGGAGCTGGAGATGAGGTGGCGTGATGTTCATCCAACATCCTAACCTCACTAATGCTCATCGCTTAATGCAATCAAACTTACAATCCTTTTAATGTTGTGGTTGATCACGTATAACATTAGCAGCGTCTCTTCCTGATTGCTGAAGTAATGCAGGTCCTTTCAGTCGCCTGGAGCTGTGCAAGCGTCTCCCAGAAACAAATAACGGTCAGTTGACTAATTCAGGACGCACCGAGAGCCTGACCGAATACTGCTGACTGCAGCGACTGTGTTTAAGCCCGCATCGGACAGAAACCGATCTGTATCTTTAACTGAAAACTGTTGACAAAGCCCTAAAGACACGCCCACAAACCCCGCTCGCATATTTAAGATCTGATTCCAAATTCACAGAAACGTGTCCTTCATTTCCTCAAGCTGCATCCCAAAGACCGCCTCCTCTCGGGTATCGGGACGGCTGTTTTGGTCCGCATCGGACCACCAATCAGAGTCCGTATGGCTTATAGGTCTGATAATCAGAATATTTAAGAATATTTAAATTTCTTTATGAATAAATTACTAATCAGACATAAAACTAAATGTAATGAATATTAATGTCATTTTATTTTCATGGATTAAATCCTGAAAATCCATTTTACTTTTATAAAGTTCAAACAACAGATCTGAAAGAATTCCGCCTGGAGGAGTGGGAATGTCTTTCTTCCAGTGAATATCAGAGACGGGAGACAGTTACAAAAACATCTAACTGACATTATTTCTGCTGAAGGAGATACCAGCATGTAAGGTGTTAATGGGGTGTCCTAACATGTGTGTGTGTGTGTGTGTGTGAGAAAATTGTACGTTACGCTCATAACCGATGAGCAATTCTGACATCTGTCACACCCAGGCTTTCATTTTCCCAACAATGGCGACATCATCGTCCCTGAAATCTGATAACTGCTACAGATCGATGATGCAAATTCCGCTGAATGTCCTGCTCGTCAGATTAACAGCCCGTTTAAAACGAGACGACTGACAACCTTCAAATGGCTGTGAAACCGAATTCTAATGAAGACACAACCGCCACCTTCTCCACAGAAACCAGTACCTCCACCCGACGGAGCACAGTGGGGGCGGGGACGAGGGAGGCTTATCCCAGGAGGGCCTGTAAAGGGGCGAGGGTGTGAGAAAGTGCCGACTGTACTGTAATCAAGCGTCACGCTTGTTGCCTTTGAGGGCATTTCCTAAGAAAGCGTTACAACCGCAAACTTCACTCTCGTCCAGCGCTGACCTTTAACTTCTTAATTAGTGATTTATTGGTTTTACGTTTTAAAAATAGCTGCATCTCCTCATATCGCAGGACATTCATCTATAAAAAATGGTGCTTTACATGGACACTTTGGGGCCAATACTGGGCCAACGGTGGGACAGCTGAGATTTGGGTCCTGGGTGTTTATATGCCACATAAAGTAGAGCTTTCTAAAGAATTTGTCTCCAGCTAATTCTTATTTTTCTGGTATTTATGAATCTGCTGATCATTTTCTCCACTAATCCAGCACCTGCGGAAACTTGCCCAGTACACCTGATGTTCGGGCCGGGCCGAGGTCAGATCACGTTCTCGTCACAAGTTCGTTTGGGACCAGACACCATCTCCTCTACAGCGTCTCAGGGTGGTGGTTTTGGTCCAGATCCAAGTGAGATCAGTTTTCACACATGTCCAAATGCCCCACTGCAAACAGAGCGGACCTCTTTACGTAACCCAGTGATGGACTGGCACCCTGTCCATACGTCCCATCATTCCAGGTGAGCTATGGACCCACCTTGATCCTGATGAGGACTGGCTGTGGGTTCATTATGGGTTGAAACAGGTTCGGGGTATGTAACAATGTCCTTCCACTCCACAGGGTGTACGTGATGAGTGTATAGTACAGGAAATGTGAAATATGTAGTTGTGTTTCATAGTCAGTGCCATTATTGACATTGTTACCATTCTCCTACAGTGTCGTAATCAACCTGTAGCGTTTGTTCCTCATCAACGATTGCATAACGAGGAGGGTTGAGCTGAGGTCGTGAAAAGGAGACTCGTGTATAAGACACATCCTTGATCACAAGCAGAACAGCCTGAGGCTCAGTTACTTTACACTGTAGTAAATACAGTCGTGTCAAAAGGTTGGGACACGCCCACATTTATTACCACCTGAAATGTCTAAAATTAGAATCAGGTGCAAATGTTTAGATCTTTAGAGAGGATACTGGAGGAGCCTGTCTTATTTAAACCTCAGACATTAGTTTGGTTTGCTCTTGATTGTTGAAGCGAGTGGGATCATCATGGCCAGCTCCAAAGATCTCTCTGAGGCCTTCAGACAGAAGGTCGTAGATGCAGAAGAGCCTGGGAAGCTCATCTTGAGTGTCCGGAGCATCACATACAAGTGGAGAACATTTAAAACAACTACCCACATGTGACCAGATCAGACCGTCTTAATAAGTTCAGCCCATGAGCAGAACCACAAGATGAGTAAAGAAGATCCAACAATCCTAAAATGTTCGTGACGGACCTACAGGTATCTCTCACCACACCTGACGTCAAAGTGCAGCTTCTACCATCAGAAAGAGACCAAACCAGTTTGATCTTCATGGAGGTGTTTAAGGATGAAACAAACATCAAACAAACATCAGGACAGAACTAAAGTTCTCCAGAGAAGATACAAACAAAGACTGGACGTCTGGAACAATGTGCTTTGGACAGATGAATCCAAAGCTGAATTATTTGGACACAGTAACAGAAGACATGTTTGGAGTAGTTTTTCTTTGAGAACCTCATAGCAGCTGTGAAACATGGTGGTGGAGGTGTGATGGTTTGGAGCTGCTCTGCTGCAGCAGTGTGTGGAGATCTCTCCATCATAGAAACCACTATGAGATCTTTATTGTATCAGAGGGGGTTTGAGGAGAACGTAAGAGCGTCTGTACAAAGACTGACGCTGAAACATCACAGAGCTGAAAGAATTCCGCATGGAGGAGCGGGAACGTCGTTCTTCCAGTCGATGTCAGAGACGGTAGATGGTTCTAGAAACATCTCACTGACATTATTTCAGCCGAAGGAGGAGAAACAGATATTAGGACAGAGAGGGTCTGAACTTTATCTTCATAATAAAATAACATTTCTATTAATGATGTTTATAAATGATGTTTAAAGACGTTATAATGTCACCTCCTTCAGGACAAAGCAGGTCAGACGTCCAGATGATTAAATAAGATCAAATGTTCATTTTAGTTTCCGTCTAAAATCAATGCTATTAAAAAGGCTTATCCTGCCTCTGTTGGTGTCTCATTGCTGTGAGGATTTTATTGTATTCAGCAACGAGAGTGTTAAAGACATCGTCACACTGGGATTTGTTTTCTACATTTCGTTACCACGTAACGAAAACATGCTTCTACAACATTCTTGGTTTCATACAAGCAGCCACTGTGAGTGGAGACACACACACACACACACACACACACACACACACACACACACACCTCATTCATTCGTTCGTTCGTTTTTCAGTTTCCCTCGTTTGATCATTGTTTAGTCAATAAGTCAAGGCCACACCCTTTCTGCTCACGTTCTGGACACTGTGTGTGTGTGTGTGTGTGTGTGTGTGTGTGTGTGTGTGTGTGTGTGTGTGTTTCTGTCATGCTGCTGCACTTTTACAGCCTCACTGTGTAATAAATCAGATCTCACTTGTGTACTGAGCGACTGCAGTCGTGTCACACTGGGTCATTAGTGTCCGACAGCTGGTCAGTGTGTTGACCGTATGGATTCTGACAGGACGAAGCGTCGGATCTGATATTAAACTCCATTCATCACTGTTCATATCTAACGTCCCTTAAACTTCACCTGCAGAACTGCAGCATCACAATCACTTTATCAACACTGTGGCCAAAGGTTTGCAGACACCCCTTCTAATAAATGCATTTAGATACTTTGCTGACACAGACGTGCAAATGCACACAAAGCTTGTCTAGTCCCTGTAGAAAAGCGCTGCCAATAGAACAGGACTCTCTGGAGCACGGGACTCTGGACTACCAATTTCTATACCACTGTATATCTAGAACCGATATCCACCTGAAAGCCGTTTATATTCTACAACAAATTTTAGAATAGAAACCAAACTGAGTTCATGTTACTAAAAATAATGATCCCAAACTTTAGAACCAATTCTCAAAGCTTCATGATTGATTAACGGAGACCAAAAAAGATCTTATGTTCAGAGAAAATAAAACATTATAAAGCATTAAAGCAATGAACACCTCATCTGATCTGTGAAACAGGGTGGTGGTAGTTTCGTGGATTGGGCCTATTGTGCTGTATCTGGGTCAGGACGGCTTGCCATTGTTGATGGAACAATGGATTCTGAATTAGAGCAGCAAATTCTAAAGGAAAATATCAGTGTGAGCTGAATCTTAAGTGAATGCGGGTCATGCAACAAGACAATGACCCTAAGTGCACAAGTCGTTCAACCAAAGAATGGTTAAAGAAGAATAGATTTGGGGTTCTAAGATGACTGTGCAGTGTGCAGTTGGCTTTCCTCAGTTCTGCTCCATGCTGTGAGCATTTAGAAGATGACCAGGCAAACATAAACATACCCTGTAAGATCAACACCTCTGAAGGCTCCAGCGAACACATTAGACCCAGCACTCAATCAGGAAATCCAAGAAATTACAGCAAATACTTCCAAAGTGAAAAGAAACATTAAAGCTGAAGAATTCTTCAAACAGAGCCATCAAGGCTGAAACAAAGACTGTCGGTACGGAGATGGTTTGTAACCAAGAACCCTCACGGTTGCAAACACAGGAACAACAGGTTCCAGTCCGGGAACACTCATGATCTCCAAAACAGAAAGGAGGAAAAACATAAGCTTATCTAAGGGAACAGAACGTAACCAAAGACCGTGAGATGCCTCGCGTCCTTGATGGAGACCAAGAGTGGCTGAGTCAAAAGCACACTGCATGCAAACTCAGAAACCAGGCCCCAAGCCTCAGCCCATCATCGCAATCATGAAGACAAGCAAAAAGTTCTGGAAGCGTCGAGATGCATTAGTCCGACTGGATAGTCCCTGATGCACGAAGGCTCCAGGGAGGTTTTTCAGAACTTCTCGTCTGCAGTACTACAGAAACTCTGAGGAACACGGGCATTCGGTTCTTAAAGCTTCAACCAACTAACTTATAGATCCACCAAGGATTTCAACACCACATACCTGGTCGGGAAAGGACGCGGTCAGTTCATACGGCAGTTGTGAGGTTTTTTTAAGGGCATTATGGCCTTGAAATATCGCAACTCCATTTATGAAGACACCGGTCCATCGTGATGTATAGAACAGCTCAAGATAAGAGCAACGAGATGCCGTGTCAAGGCCGGTTCGTGATTCCAGTTATCAGTGAAGCCTGTACATTATTCATTCTGCCGATATGGATTGTTACAAGGCACAGAAAATAAAGCTTGGAATTCCCGTTCAACAGAGACACACCCTGACTTTACGTGGTTCCATAGTAGTTCAGTAGTTCAAGTGCATCTCAGAAAATTTGAATAATGTGAACAATTTCATTATATAGCACTTTAAACATAATGAATATCAAACATAGGATAGTTCAAATTTGACATTTTCACAACATCCACATTTTTTGAGGTGCACTAGTGTGTGTGATATATATACACACAAACACGCGCACACACACACACACGAGTGTGTCTAAAATACATACAACTTTAAAAACAAAACTCACAACATCAAAAAGTCACAGAATAAGAACATGCAAATAACTTTAAATAACATGTATCTCCAAAAAAATGGTGATTTTACAGTTAAAAATGTGTAATAAGAGAAGTGAAAAGTAATTTTATTGCGTTTTATTCTAAAATACCTTCAAATATTCTACAAAATACTGTCTAATGATGTTCGACCCACGCACCCCAACAGTACACTAGACTTTGCTGGCTGTAGATGATTCGCAGTCATAAGAGTTACTACGACACTGTAATCTGTGCTCATTTAAGGTGTAAAAATGAACAGAATTCAATGTTTGTATGAATTCAACCTTGTTTTCCTTCAAACATTTGCTCTTGAATTGATCATGAGGAGTGTTTGTGCCTCATTTTGATCAGTTTTCTCATAATACAGCCTTAATAATAATAGTAATAATGATAAAGTTGGCAGTGCTCCAAATCAAACAGAAGTGCACTAGACTGGCTTTAAGTGACCTGCAGTTACAGCACTGTCTCGCCCTACAGCAGTCGAGGAGCCAAGCTGAGCCCGGATTGGTCAGAAAGCTGTCAGCAGACATCAGATGACGCCTCTGATTGGTCAGCAGCCAACTTCACACTGAATCCAGGAGAAATTACAACAGCGTGAAATGTGGCCTTATCACACACTATAACCCTGCGTGGCGTGTGTGTGTGTCCCACAGACGCTTCAAAAGAGTCTCCTCCACCCCCTAAATCCACCCTGACTCACGATCCGTTCATATTTACTGGGTTTTAGAATTACCCGTTCCACCTTAAATGGCCCATTACTTGCATAGGGGAGCCGCCGGCGCCTTAACGCATCTGCTGCGCCATTTAAGGTGGAACGGAGAGTTCCGACTTCACCATCACTTTTTTGGCTGCGAAACAGGTTTTCGTGCAAAATAACCCTCACCCACCAACAGCAGCCTCACCTTTAACCACACTAACCCCTTACAATCCACTGATTATCAATGTACTCCCGCAAACGCCCCTGATCTCCACACCACTCCCTGAAGTGCACTCTGCACCTGCGTGCGCATCCATGAGGACGACGCGACCCGTGCATCGGATGCAACATCGCAAAATGGGCTGTGCAAGTCCTGCACGTGCACATGCACGCGCCCACAGCACTGATGCCACCTCCGGCCACTGGTAGAGCCCTCTTATTTTAGGCCAGTGGCCCCCATCCACCCCTAACTGGCCCCACCTGAATGCATCTGGTCAGGGGCCCCCTGTGCACCTCCCAGCACCGTGCATCCACCTTACCAGTTCTCCTGCATCCATCGGATGGCTTCGTCCTCATTGAACTGCCTCTCGAACTCATACTCCTGCAGAGCCAGCACAGACATGATCCACAGCAGGGGGGGGGGTACCTCTAAGCCCGGACTCGTGCTGGGTATATGTGTTTGTAACTATAAGCCTGTAGGTTCAGCTGCAGCCCAGATATTGCATCTCTCTCTCTGGCTCGCGCTGTTCTCCAACGTCAGCCCGAGCGCCCTCCCCCGTGTTTTAAGGGAGGAAGAAGGAGCCGGGCTGCTGGGTCCTAGCGCCGCCCGGTTCCACGCCTCTCCTCTGGCTCGACCTTTGGCACAGATTGTACCTCCAGCGCTCGAGGCTTGTGCTGTGGGAACTTTTATTCACCCCAAATTGTTATTTTATCGTTGCTCATGCATCAGTTTTATCCCGGCTCAGGACTTTTAATTTGAAATTTGAATTCTCATGTTCCTCTATAACCCCAATCTGGGTTGGTGATGCCAGTACCCCCGCCTACTCTCTCTGATCAGTCAGAGTCTGTATGCAGGTTGAGCATCAGCCCCGCCCCCTCTCTCTGATCAGTCAGAGTCTGTATGCAGGTTGAGCATCAGCCCCGCCCCCTCTCTCTGATCAGTCAGAGTCTGTATGCAGGTTGAGCGTCAGCCCCGCCCCCTCTCTCTGATCAGTCAGAGTCTGTATGCAGGTTGAGCGTCAGCCCCGCCCCCTCTCTCTGATCAGTCAGAGTCTGTATGCAGGTTGATCATCAGCCACGCTATCATTCAGTATTTTAATGAACGGTTCTGCTGTGTTGGAAATAACATTTATGTCACAAGTCGTATCTTAAAGATAGATTTCGGACTTCAGCTTCCGACTTTCCTGCCGGGGGTTTGTTATGTTATTCCGATAAAACCAACACCACTCAAACACAGCATAAGCACAGGGTCTCTACAATGTTTATGCACAGCCATGCCAGGCACCACGGGTCTGTGTGGCCTTTAAGCACCATCTCCTTTGTTGCTCTCTGCGGGGTTCGGGAGGAGCATCTGCTCATCATACCGTAATAATGAGTGGGTCATTTTATGGATGGGTGTTATACAAATAACAGGTAGTTAATCACCATGGAAAGCTACCTTCTGAAAAGCCTCAGTGCAACAATGCAACTGCCTCGTACATCAGGAAGCATCATGAAAACGAGGGACATCAGCAATCATTTCAATGCACTGTCAATTTGCATCCACTCTAACGGCTGAGATCAGACAGTGTATTGTTTTGTTATGTGGATAAACTGTCAGCAGAGTGGATGGATGGATGGATGGATGGATGGATGGATGGATGGATGGATGGATGGATGGATGGATGGCTCGATTGATCCAGAGCCCACCTGGAGTCACTGGGTACAAATCAGAAATACCCCCAGCCCAGGGCACTAGGGTCTAATAGAGTGGACAGTGAGTGGAGACAGTGTTTAAACACTCTTATCCGTTCATGTCAGCACAACACACACTAACACACCACCACCATGTCAATGTCACTGCAGTGCTAAGAACGACCCACCACCCACATAATAGCTGCTCTGCTTTTAGTTTCCTCTCTTTTAAAGGAGCTTTTTTTAATGATGACATAACGTCTCCAGAATATAATAGAGGTGAGTTATTCAATGGACACCAGGTAGAGTCCACTTCCAATTCCTATGACGTAGGGCTTCCCAAGGACGTAGGGCTTCCTAAGCACAGAACTGACCCCTCCTCACCCTTTAAGGACGGAATTTATTTGTGCCGTTTTGTAAAGCCCTTATCTTTATCAATAATTCATATTTTATTGACATATTCAGTCTCTGGTTACTGTTTTCTTCTTTGCTTTGTTTTTTCACACAGCGCTCCTCTAATGACTCCATACGGAGAACCCATCGCTGACACTACGCTTTGGAGCAGCCATGAGCACATGAGCCTAAGGTCATCGTGGGCTAGAAGGCTGCATTCTCTGGAGTGATGATGGAGCTCCATCCAATACCTCTGGGGTGAGCTGGAGTGGCAAAATTAATCATTCAGCATCAATATCTGACCACAGTAATGCGCTCACTCTCAGACCTGAAAACAACACGAAATCCACAAAATCTGGCTGTGCTGAATGCAGTCAAATCCTTACAACAATGTTCAAAACAACCACGTTTAACGAAAGAGTAAAAATTTCTGTAAAAGTAAAAGCCTGAATCAGACCATCAACAGCCTTAATCAGACCAACAGCCTTAATCAGACCATCAGCAGCCTTAATCAGACCATCAGCAACCTTAATCAGATCATCAGCAGCCTTAATCAGACCAACAGCAACCTTAATCAGATCATCAGCAGCCATAATCAGACCAACTGCCTTAATCAGACCAACAGCCTTAATCAGACCAACAGCCTTAATCAGACCATCAGCAGCGTTAATCAGACCATCAACAGCCTTAATCAGACCAACAGCCTTAATCAGACCATCAGCAGCCATAATCAGACCAACAGCCTTAATCAGACCAACAGCCTTAATCAAACCATCAGCAGCCTTAATCAGACCATCTGCAGCCTTAATCAGATCAACAGCCTTAATCAGACCAACAGCCTTAATCAGACCATCAGCAGCCTTAATCAGACCATCTGCAGCCTTAATCAGACCAACAGCCTTAATCAGACCATCAGCAGCCTTAATCAGACCATCTGCAGCCTTAATCAGATCAACAGCCTTAATCAGACCAACAGCCTTAATCAGACCAAAAGCCTTAATCAGACCAAAAGCCTTAATCAGACCAAAAGCCTTAATCAGACCACCAGCAGCCTTTTTACTGTACTGGCTGTACGACTGTTATGTCTGTTCACATTTCTGTGGCATGAATATTGTGGTGAGGAGGTGGAACATTAAGTTGATCTGTGACTGACCACAGTGCTGAACATGCCACGTTGCTTTAAACCTGTCTGGTCAGATAACGCAATACACACAGCGTAATAAAAAAATCAAACCCAAGGTCATTTTTATCATCCCGGGAGGACGATGCCTTCCATCACTGGAGTGGAAAGCAAACAGATAAACGAGTGAACATGTGGAAATATGTACAGAAGATCTGCTTGAAGGTAAAATCGCTGCAATTATTTCACAAGACCTGTTCTTATCTCATCTTTCCTCATCATTGCTGTAAGAATGACTTCACTGCGAGCAGTCAGATCACAATATACCATCAGAATATTGATTTTATTGCATTATTAATATGATTTTCCAGTTGAATATATTGCATTTGAATAGAGAAGCTGAATAGATCTGATTATTTTTCTGATTTATTTCTGCTATTTTAAATGTTTAAAGCATGAGATGCTAAATATAGTCGCGTTAAAACAATAATTCATCTGTAAAATATTTTAATTCTTATTAATATTTAAAGATTTTAATTATTTCAATATTTAATACATAAAGCCATTTTATTTTGATGCTCTCACGGTTCATCTGTAGAAGCTCAGCAGGTTTAGATTTTAGATTTAGATCTGAGATTGGAGGTAAAATTGGGATTAGGTGCAGGTTTTAGGGTCAAAAGTCAAAGCTAGAATTAGTTTTAGGGCTAACTTTAGATTTTAGACTGAAGGTATGGTTTGAAGTAGGAATGTTATAAATGTGTTAATTAACGTCTATTTTACTTCACATCTGTAAATGTACCGTCATTAGGACACAGCAAAGTCAGTGCAGCTCTACATTCAACCTTTCAACTCCACCATGAAGCTCAATAAGCTCAGGAAACCCGTCGCAAGGCGTTGTTATGCCAGGTGTTTTTGATTTATGACCTCAGTCCTGCGTATTTTAATGCATTTGCTTTTGGGGAAGGTGTTACAAGACTTCTGTAGCAATTTGCTGATAAAGTTTTGTCCCGGACGATATCTGTCCACCGGTGTGGCCTAGCAGGCCATATCAGAAGGTGCAAAAACAACAATCAAACACGTTATGTATAAATATCTGTTTAAGAAACCCTTTATAAATATACACGGATCATCAAAACATAGTTTTAGTCATAAGCAATCATAATAGAATTAGAAATGAGATGTTCTACTGTCTGGAACAAGTGGAGAACATTTAGAACAACTGTCCACATGACCAGATCAGACCTACAAGTTCAGTCCAAGAGCAGAACCACAAGATGAGTAAAGAAGATCTACAGGTATCTCACCACCGCTGATGTCAAAGAGCACCTTCCACCACCAGAAAGAGACCAAACCAGTTTGATCTTCATGGAGGTGTTTAAGGAGGAAACTCTTACTGTCAAATAAACATCAGGATAGGTCTAAAGTTCTCCAGAGCACATCTAGACAAAGAGCAGGATGTCTGGAACAATGTGCTTTGAACACATGAATCCATAGCTGAATTATTTGGACACAGTAACAGAAGACATGTTTGGATCAAACCAAACACAGCATTTGAGCAGAAGAAGCTCATAGCAGCTGTGAAACATGGTGGTGGAAGTGTGATGGTTTGGAGCTGCTCTGCTGCAGCAGGGTGTGGAGATCTCTCCATCATAGAAACCACTATGAGATCTTTATTGTATCAGAGGGGGTTTGAGGAGAACGGAAGAGCGTCTGTACAAAGACTGACGCGGAAACATCACAGAGCTGAAAGAATTACGCACGGAGGAGTGGGAACGTCGTTCTTCCAGTCGATGTCAGAGACGGTAGACGGTTCTAGAAACATCTCACTGACATTATTTCAGCTGAAGGAGGAGATACCAGCTATTAGGACAGAGGGGTCTGAACTTTATCTTCATAAGAAAATGACATTTATACAGTGTATTTATAATTTACAGTCTTACATTTTCATTTGCAGGTGAATACGGACACATTCCGGTTTGCTTCCAGCTTCTGGTTGGTGGGTTTTAAGCGTACTTTGGCTGGAGGTTTTCACAGGAACTCTCAACCCTGTAAGGGGCAAAGAACTGCAGTTGCATCATTTTTGGAGAGTTCACCCTCATGACATGTCCAGAGCTGCTGCTGTCCACATTCAGATGAGGTGACACCGTTCATCAGATATCAGGTTCCAGAGCTGACAGTGAGAGAACCTCAATTTGGAATTACAATCAGCTTTATGAAGCCCTCAGAGATCTGTAATGACTGCTGTCTTTCATCTTAAATTTAAATCAGTTTAGAATTAAATCTTTTAAAATTAAAATAATAAAATAATTCTAAATACAACTGATATAAATTGAATTACATTTAAACGAATTAAAATATATCTAAAAAAATTAGATAAAATGTGTGAAATTCTAATTAGAAAATTAGAATTTTGTTTGACTCGACTTCCACAGTGACTTGCACACGTGAGAACCACCTCTGCTGATTCGTATGCATTTGGGATCCTGTGTATGCATTGTAGCTCCATCGTTACTGACGCCTATGCCGTTACCGTAGCAACCCAGGCAGACAGGTTTGGGGTGTCCAGACATGCAAATCCAATCTGTTCACTTGCAAATAACAGTGTGGACAGTCCTTCCAACAGATCTAATCTGAGAAACCAATCTGATTTGCCTCCAGTCAAAACATCACCCATATCCTCCTGGAGTTTCTGCAGTGATCTGTGTTCAGCCTGGAGGCAGAGGAGCTTCAGGACGATGGTCTGGCATCTGGTTTAACAAGCCTGAGAGGATTCAGACCAAGACACGTTCAGAAGAGATCATATCAAATTCCTAAGAATCGAAAAAGTGTCTTTTAGCTCTTTAAACATTTAATTCAGGAAATATATCAGATTCCAAGCTTTCATGTTGATCCATAACAGTGGTTCTCAAACTGCGGAACATGCACCACTGGTGGAAGCACCCTAAGGTGGTACTCCAGAAGACCCCAGAAGAACTGCTGCATGCGGTGCATATTAAAGATTGAAATCTATACATTTTAACTGTAATTTTGACAATATTACATTGAAGTTACCTGTCAGAGCCTGTTTGTAAAACCACACTTTAATTTCCAGAATCAGAACCAGAGTTATTTTATTAATTCTATTTTATTAATTATTTTTATGGTCAGAACAACAGTGCTATAATTTACATCAATTTCAATGGAGAGTAGAACCCTGTAGAACCCCACAACCTATACTAAAACCGACGGTTACATTTTACAAATGATTGTTGTTGTTGTTTTCAGTTGTATGTGTTACGCTACATCACCTCCATCTCTCTGTAGAGTTAAAATGGAGATCAAACGTCCATATGTACGTAAGTGTAAGGACGGTTTCAGTCCTATAGAGAACCTGCTTTGGAGTGCAGATTAAGTCTGTTGTTAGAGAGAATGTATACATTTGTGTTCTAGCAACCATTGTCTGCATGTGCAGGCTGGTCGTGACAGGTTAGAGACTTGCTGATGGAGGTAAGGGTGGGGGCGTCAGTCGTTAAGGTGATCTTTATTATGCATAACTGCTCAAACCACACAGCACGTTCTCGATAGGTACTGAAGAGCATTCTGATTGGTTAAGGTTCTGTTAGAAAACTATTTCGTCTCTGTGATTTTTGACCTGATTGTGTCATTTTTGTTACATATTAAACGTATTAAATTACTTCTTACCAAGCCTTACAGCACTCGTCCACACACTGCTGCCGTCTCAAGATCTCGTCTTGGAGACACAGATACTACGCCGTGGTCGATCTCGTGATCTCCAGACCTGTCCCTGATTGAAAATGTGTGGGACGCTATTGGACGCTCTATCAACACTCCACCCCTACCACACCATCTGCAGAACTGAGTGAGAACATTCAAGCTGCATGGGATGGATCATCACAGGACACCATTAGGAACCTCTACACCTCCATGCAGAGACGTCTGGCGTGTTGCGTTAAACCCGACGCCGTCCTGAGAGACACCACTTCTGTATGAGTAGATCAATAAATACTGATCAGATCAGACTACAGTTATCATCAGTTATTGATCCTGATCACCTTCATCTTCCTTCCTAATAGCCGTGAAATCCCACACTTTCCATTCACCAGCAGATTTTACCCCCAACTATAACAATGCCCTTCCTTGCAGAACCACTGGGCTTTGACTAGAGCATTCTAGAACCTACGTTATATGTCCAAATGCTTGTGGACACTCCTTCTAATGAATGTACTAGTTTTCAGCTACTATATGCTGTATCCATTGCTGACACAGATGTGCAAATGCACACACAGCTTGTTAAGTCACTGTAGAGAAGTGCTGCCAATAGAATAGGACTCTCTGGAGCAGATAAACAAACATGACTCTATGTCTCCGTGTCTAATACAAGTTGTGGACTAGAGGGTATAAAGCCCCCCAGCATTGAGCTGTGGAGCAGTGGAACTGTGTTCTCTGGAATGAGGGACCCACTTGTGACCAGTACACCTGGTCAGGTGCTGCAGGACAGACTCATCAGTCCTGTGAGGTGGAGCAGATAAGGCCTCTCCAGCAGGTTGATGACTAAGGTTAACTAAGAGCTTTTCTTCTGTAGATGCTCCATCTAGTGGTCATAAACCAGGACTACAACTCTCCTCTGCAGTGACCTTGTTAATTTGTCTTCATAATAAATAAATAAATAAATAAATAAATAAATAAATAAATAAATAAATAAATAACATATAAACTTTAATCAAGACTTCACTACAGACTGCAACCCAGCCCTTACAGAACTGTCCAGACACTCTAATCAAAAGGGTTCCACATAGTACTGACAAGGGTTCTAAAAACTGTGGTGGAGTTCCTTATTCTGCTTTGCTTCTCGCTGGTGTGAGCTGTGTGTGTGCTGAGTGTGACTGTGCACCCCTTTCCAGCACACTCTTCAGACACTGGCTCTTTTACAGTTCTGCAGTAAAGACCAGTATTTCTCCACCCTGGTCCCGGAGGCACCACTGCTCTGCACGTTTGCATTTTCCCTGCTTCCAACACCCGAATCTAGTTATAGGGGGTGCGTAAAAGCAAGGAATCCACTAAATGTGCAGGACAGAGGTGCCTCCAGGACCAGGGTTGTGAAACACTATTAAAGACAACAGAACAGAACCATGACTAATCAAAGACCAAGGTGCTGAAATGGTTCTTTGGCTGGTTAGAGGGTTCTTGACATTTTGCAGATGGCATATGCAGGGTAAGGGTGCCTCTAGGACCAGGGTTGAGGAACACTGCTTTATGGCACCAAAAGAGTTCCAATAAGGCTGTGAGTTAAAGAACCCTTTTCAGTGTTTCTGTACTAGTAGAACCCTTTATTGCAGGGGAAGGGGGGGCAAGGGCCGGAGTCTAGCACAGGTTGCTGATTTCCCTGCTCCAGCACACCAGGTGCACCAGGTGATTAACAGGTGAGATGAATCAGGTGTGCATGTGTGGGAATCTGGACCTTCAGGAGTGCAGTTCACCATCCCTGCTTTGCTGGTACTCTTCCACCATTAAGGATGTGTGCTGTTAATTTGATTAGTTTGTGCTGACCCCTGCTGGACAAGAGGAGAAACAACACTTGTTTAAAAGCTGGTATTATTGCAGTGCAAATTTGCATGTTCAGTTAGGTGACCAATAATGCCTAATGGCTGAATGCAATCAAATCTTCCCCATAACAGCCTTCCAGCACCTGCTCAACATTCTTCTCAAGAGAGTAGGATCTTAACTGCAGCAAAGGTGGTCAAACTCCAATCTAACCTCCATGATTTCAGGAGAAAGGCTGAAGAAGCAGGTAGGGGTCCAGGTGCACTGGGATCAGTAGTGAACGTATTGCATAGCATGTAATTGTGTTTAAGCATCATGTTTTTGCTTTATCACTCCTGTAGGACCTTCTCGACCTGGCAGTTCTGTTAACAGTGCTGTGAAGGACCACGACGCCTTCTCACGGACACTAATGAGGAGGAGAGTCAGAAGCCGAACACTGCAGAAAGCTTCCTCTGCTTTATTCCACAGCCAGCAGGTTCAGGCGTGTCTCCTGGAAGAGGGATTAAAGCTTCACTGGAGGTATCTGTCCTGGTTTGAGCATTGGCATGGAGCTTCTGGTGGTGGGGGAACTGTTTTACAACAATTTAAATATTACTTATTTTCCAGACACAACTTTCTGCCAGATTTTGGATGTTTAGATCAGATTGGGATGTTTTGATATGATTGGAGGAGCAAAGGAAACCCCCTCTAAACATGATGGGTGGAGAATCATGCTCTGGAGTGATTACCAGAGACAAATTGTCTCTGACTTTACATCTACAAGGTGGAGACACTCGGTAAGAGTGTCTAATAGAGTGGACAGGGAGTGGACACAGTGTTTAAACGCTCCAGCAGCACTGCTGTGTCTGATCCGCTCGTACCAGCAACACACACTAACACACCACCACCATGTCAGTGTGACTGCAGTGCTGAGAATGACCCACCACCCACATAGTAGCTGCTCTGTGGTGGTCCTGTGGGGTCCTGATCATTGAAGATCAGGGTGAAAGGAGGAGAATAAAGTCTGCAGAGAAACAGATGAACTACAGTCTGGAATTATAGAACCACAAAGTGCTCCTGTGTGGTCAGAGGAGCTGATAGAGTGGACAGAGAGTGTAGGAACAAGGAGGTGGTCATAATGTTATGGTTGGTCTGTGTACATTGTAATTCATTCTGCAGCAGAAGGAGAACAGGAATCAGTAAAAGCCTTCTCACACACACACACACACACACACACACACACACACACACACACACACACACACACACACACACACACACAGTGTGTAGTGTTACTGATTCCACAGGCCTGATGAGGCTCATGCCGTGTGAAGCTCCTAATCGATTTGGGAGGGAAAACATCTACAGTGTTTCTTTTTAATATAAGCGAGGAAACGCAGGAAGTGTGTAAGTCACGCAAGCTCCTCTTATTCACACACACACACACACACACACACACACACACACACACACACACACACACACACACACACACACACTGGCTGCACACTTCCCTATTAAAAGGCTTCTCTCTCTCTCTCTCTCTCTCTCTCTCCCTCTCTCCTCTTTCTCTTTCTCTCAGCACAAAAGATCTGATTGGATTTGATTGCACATGTACACAGGCACACACATGCACACACAGGCACTAAAGTACATAAGTGTATACACACACACTGCTGTTGAGTAATGACAGGGCTGAGAGAGGCTATACAGTCGTTTACTGTGGTTTGTGTAATTAAGGGTATGGTTTATTGAAATTCACACAAACACATACGCAAACATTGCCCCCCGAATCAAATACACTCAGCGTCAAAATGAAAACTGCACCCAGAAGGAATCAACCGACTGCAGTGGTGTCGTGCCAAACTGTCATGGAGTCACTCAGAATGGCAGAGGGTCATCTGCAGTGACGAGTCCCACTTTTGTGTGGAGACGCCGTGGTCAGCACCAAGATCAATGGCTTGTTGTCACACGTCACACATCCAGGAGGTCTGGTGTGATGGTGTGGGTGCAGTTTCGTATGATGCCAGAGGACCTTTGATCTTCATTACAGACACTTTATCAGACCAACGTTACGTTAATGTGGTTCTACAACCAGCGGTTCTACCTTTTCTGAACACACACTCCGGTGCTCTATTCCAACAGGACGACACACATCTATTATTCCTGCTGATCTTTGGCTTCTCTTGACGGATGGTCCTGTTCGTCAACAAAAAGAGACAATCAGCTTGCTTGTTGTGCCACGAGTGGAGGAGGGTCGTGAAAGTTGGCCTCGATGTGGAGGACAAAGTGTTGCAGTAACCAGAACAAATAAAAAATACTCATTTATGTCCATTATTGAGACAATACAGAGCTTTTTTTTAGATTTAGAAATATTTGTGGACACCACTTCTAATGTATACATTCAGCAACTATCAGTTCCACCCATGGCTGACACAGATGTGCAAATGCACTCACAGCTTGTCTAGTCTCTGTGGAGAAGTTCCTCCAATAGAATAGGACTCTCTGGAGCAGATAAACAATTACTGTCTCCATGTCTAATAGTAGGCGTGGACTAGAGCGGTATAAAGCGCCCCAGCATTGACCTGTGGAGCAGAACTGTGTTCTCTGGAACGATGGAGCTCCATCCAGAACTTTTGAGGATGGGTTGGGGTGGTGATCAGCATCCAACATCCAGACCCGACAAACGCTGTCGACACCGAACGCAGTTAAAGTGTTTATGTCTTTAATGTATTTGAAGCTGCAGATCAGACGAATAGATGGAATAACACACAGCTGCTGGTGGTCTGGTCAGTGGGGGCTGTTTGGCATGAAGAGCTCGACCAAGATGAGGGAGAGAATGTATAGGGTCAGCTGACCATGTATAGGGTCAACCACCACCCCCTCTCTCTTTCCCTTCAGATTTATTTTTATAAATTAAATATTTATTAGACAGATGCCTTTTGAATTAAGGTACTGTTCAGCACTATCATATTTATTAGTGTATAACTTTATTTATTTATTATTTTATAAAATGACCAACAGCAGCACAACAACAACAACAACAATAATAGTAATAATAATAGTATCAAAAAAAACAAACTAATAGCAGTATTATACTTGCAATATTAATAAATAGAATAGTTATTATTGTTGTTATTATTATTATTATTATTATTATTGTTGTTGTTATTATTATTGTTATTATTATTATTATTATTATTATTATTATTATTATTATTATTATTATTATAGTATTACATTACGCATTTCCAGTGTTGTGCAGAGCACAGCTGCACTGTGTCCACCAGCCTGCCAGGCTGACAGTGTGTGTGTGTGCTGGTGTGCTGAACTGTGTATTGGGGTGTGTATTGAGATGTGTATTGGTGTAAGTGTTGGTGTGTACTGGTGTGTGTTTGTCTTCATACTTTTTAGGACAAAGGTGACCTCCAGACATAACCACTTCCAACCTTCAATTAAGGGAGTTCACAGTGAGGTTAATATCAGATTTTACACACATGTTCAGGACATATTATTATAATCACCATCAAACAGGCAGTTGATGTGTAGAGTCTGCTGAAAATAACGTCGCTCAAAACTAATTCTGACCCTATATAACATTAGAGTTGGAGGTCAGTGGTCAGTGAAAGTGTCTGTAAAACTCTATATAACAATGAAAATAATACATTACTGGCCTTCCTCCAGGAGAGCACTGGGGGCAGTTAAGCATAGAAATCAAACAGCACAATGGACTGCGCTGTGTTTTTATGTCTTCTATGTGTGTGTTTTGGTGTGTATTGGGATCTGTACTGGGAGTGTGCAGTGGTGCGTGTGTGTGTATTGGGCCTCAGACTGGGGGAGCTGCTTCACCCAGCTGATTTATGGCTCGAGGACTGAAAGAGTGTGTTCTGTAACGAAGCTCTAAGGAGGCTGTTACACAAGATTTACTCCCACGCACTCTCACGCACTCTCACACACTCTCACACACTCTCACACACTACTCACAACCTCGAGGTTATTGTTGATTTTTAAATTCAATGTTAATATTATATCATTTATATATATATTAATACCATCTTTTACCCCGTTTTCACTGAATCTGACCACATCTGAGCAAAGACCTCATCCCAGACTTCCGGTGTGATTCCTTGTTTTCTCCAGGACGGTGGTGTTTATTACTTGGTATTTTCTCCGTTTTATTCCTCGGTGTTTTGTCGTATGTGGCCAGTGGAGCTGCTTTGTTTGCCTCAAATAAAGCAGCCTTGTTACTTGTGTCCTCTGTCCTGATGTGTAACACACACCGGTGTGTATCTCTGCAGTGTGTTTGCTCAGAGTGAGAGAGTGTGTGTGCTACAGTGGGCTTTTATTCACTCCACTGTGGATCTGAACAAACACAGCCATGGAGATAAAACATCTACAGCTGATCAACACCTGCAAACCCAGCAGCAAACTCATCTTTATACACACACTCTCAGGCTAAAAGCTTGTTTCTCCGTGTTTGCTGCAAATGTCAGTTTTCAATTTTTTGAAAAACCGTTGTTTTTGTATTGTATCGGATTTTTGTTATGAATGGACCAATAGAAATGCTCCGAAGGAATAAAATTTTATTACATTGACTTCATTGAAAGTTTTTGCTGCTCCTGTAAAGTTGCTGTTTAATGAGATTTCACTGTGAGAGCATTCATAAAATAGAATTTTCATAATTTATTTAAAAATGGAAACTGTCATTTCATATGCATTACAATTTCAATGATCAATTTATTCGAATTCTAATAATTAGAGTCTCTGGATTTCTGATTGTCATGATCTATAAGCCAAACTGATCAACAGTAGAACAAAATGGCTCGAAATATTTAACTTTAGCTATAATAATACACAAATGTATGTTTTAAAACAAAATTATGAGCACAAATAAATGTTTTATGATTTTCTAATTTCCTGAAAACCACTAATAAACAATATAAGATATAAGTAGTGTAGTATTTGGAATACAATATTTTACATTGACTCTCTCTGAAAGTCAATGAAAGTTATGAAGCATAAATTGCTTTATATATATATATATATACACTATGTATGTGTTATAACTAATTTTCAATGAAGTCAATGCACAAAGATTTTATACCAATTCATTTTGGAGCTTTTCTATTGGTCCATTCATCATGAAATTCTAAAATATGATATAAAAACACTTTTACAATATGTCATAAAATGAACAATGGAAATAGTGTTTTGTGTGACAGTAAATGAACAGTTTATTTGAGCTGTAAGTGTTTATATTCTGAGTACGAAAGTCATTTACAGCATATCATTGCTGTCCAATGAAAACCGTGTGTCTCCATTTTTAGGTTCCTCTGTAGTTTGAACCTGTAGCTGCTCTGTGTTATTACTCTTATTTTAACTATGTTTCACTGGACAACAAAAATATGTAATATACGTGTGTGTGTGTGTGTGTGTGTGTGTGTGTGTGTGTGTGTGTGTGTGTGTGTGTGTGTGTGTTTGTGTATCATATGGAAACCTTTTCCTTTCTGTTGAAGAATCAGCCATTGTTTCTACACTCACTGTCCATCTTATCAGCTCCTCTGATCACACAGCAGCTCTTTGTGGTTCTATAATTCCAGACTGTAGTTCATCTGTTTCTCTGCAGACTTTATTCTCCTCCTTTCACCCTGATCTTCAATGATCAGGACCCCACAGGACCACCACAGAGCAGCTATTATGTGGGTGGTGGGTCATTCTCAGCACTGCAGTCACACTGACATGGTGGTGGTGTTTTAGTGTGTGTTGTGCTGGTACGAGTGGATCAGACGCAGCAGTGCTGACAAAGTATACAGACAGAGTCAGTTCGGCTAAAGTAATCTAAGTGTGTGTGTGTGTGTGTGTGTGTGTGTGTGTGTGTGTGTGTGTGTGTGTGTGTGTGTGGGGGGAGCAGGTAATAACAGTGGCAATCAGCAGACAGACTGCAGCACATAGTACTTCAGACCCAGTGATCACTACAGGCCACCCCCAACACACACACACACACACACACACACACACACATGCACACACACTTCACTAGCCCTGATAATCTGCACTGCTCGTCTGTCTTGTCTGTGTGTATTAGCTGTCTTAAAGCAGCCAATGTGTATTAGGTTTGTGTGTGTGTGCGTGTGTGTGTGTGTGTGTGTGTGTGAGAGAGAGAGAGAGAGAGAGAGAGAGAGAGAGAGAGAGAGAAAAGCCCATAGGTCTGCAATCCAGAGTCAGAGTCTCTTTGGGCCAGCATTACTCACCCCGCCCACAATAACTCTAATCAGAGCCACACAGAAACAGTTCAGAACATTATATTTTACTTCCATTAAATAAAACACAATAGTTTATCATCATATCATTATTATTTTTGAATGTTGAAAAACAAACAAAAACAAAAAAGAGAGTCCGTACCAAACAGATTTGTCCACAGATTTAAACCCCATGTGATGGAGCAGATTTGCCCAGGCTGTCTAAATCCTACAGCTACATCCACACAGACACGGAACCACACACTGACTATATACATCCCCCTTATTTATCTTCTTCTGCTTTTCTTTACTTTTTTTCCTTTTTTTCTTTTTTTTTTGCAAGCAAGACTGTTAGGTTTCATTTTTTTTTTTTTTTTTACCACATGCTGTGTTAAAGTGTGTTTAAAGAGCTACAGCATTCACTCCAGTCGGAGATGATGATCTTTAGCCATATATACAGGCGCACAGCCCAGAGAGAAGCTCATGTGAGGGAAGGGGGCTACACTGGCTTGACACCCCCTTCCTCTTTGACCTGCACCAGCATTCGTATCAGAGAATTCATAATCGTAATAAAGAGTCAAGAACAGGAAGAGGCTTCGCTTCCATTTGCATTAAATTCCGTCCACTTTGGGTCACTGAGCGCCATCAGTGGTGAGTTTATTTATTATAGGCTCCCTTTTCATAGAGTCCTGGGACTAATTGAGTAACGGTGTGTGTGTGTGTGTGTGTGTGTGTGTGTGTGTGGGAGGGGTGTATTGTAAAAGGGTGAGAGGGGCATATCCAGCTTCAGGTTTAGTGATAAACTTCCATTTTTGTTCATGGTGCACCTTCACCACTTCGGTTCTTCTAGTGGCCCCTTTTCAGAGGACGAGTGGAGAGTCTCTGTGTACAGCATGGCAAGTTGAAGGGGGTATATTGGGGAGGCGGGGTAGATTGAAGGAGGTCCACTTTGGGTCATGGTGGTACATCAGTGTGGATGTTCTACTTCCCTTTAATAGAGCAGGCGATATGGGAGAGAGTGAGAAAGTGTTCTCGGTTGGAGCAGGGGGGTAAACTGGGATAATGAACTGGGATTAAAATGGTGGTGGAGGTGGGGGGTGGGGTTGTAGAAGTATAATCCAAACCCTACAGAGAGCTGTGTATCCACTTGCAATCATATTTGGGACACAAACAAAGCAAGAAAGAACCAGAACAAAAATGCCTTCAGGAATTCCGTGCTTCCCTTTACTTTTTAGATTTCAGCCAAGCAGGTTTTCAGGGATATTCTAGTGCCTTGTTTATAGGTAACAGGGGTAACGAGGGTGGATTGTGAGAAGAAACACCATAACATCATTTTGGATTAAACACTGAATCAATAATAAGTGGGGTAGGGCCCTATGATTTCCACAATGAGGCATATTTTCTTAAAGGAAAAAAAAAGAAAAATAAGCATAATTTTTTTTTTAATAAGGAAAAAAAAGGTCATCCGAAAGACAAATAAGTTAAAAAACAAAAGAAAAGAAAAGAAAAGAAAAGAAACAGTATTTGAGAAAAAAAAATGTAAATAAATAAAACAGATTTCATAAGGCCCTAGTGGGGTACAATAGTTCAGGGTGTCCAAGCTCTGTAGTAATCTTTGCGTTTCAATTTCAAACGGGTATTGAAAGGAATTCTGGGAATGCCCTCTGTACAGATAACAGGGGTAACAAGGGTGAATCCTGGGCAGGAAAACCCGAGCATCGGATTGGATTCAACTCTATATGGATTATACTCAATAATAAGTGGGGGCACAATAGTGTGCAGTATTCCAAACACATTTGCTTTCCTTTGAATTCTGTTTTTGGCCTGTGAGGTTAATACGGTGTTGCTCATCCAGTGCCCTCTGTGTTTGGGGGTCATATAGATAAATACTTTAAAGGGGTAAACTGAGCAGAGGCAGGTATAAAGGTGAATAGAGGGGTCTGTTTCAGGCTTACAATAAGAGCTTTAGTTTGATTTGTGCTGAACTCCATCCAGTTTAGGTCTTGGAGTACAAGGGTAAAAAGGTTTGTTGGGGGGTCTCAGAATCTCAACTCTGCTGTAAGAACCCTGCTTCCAATGTGACTTCTGGTCATGTTCTAGTACCCCATTTATTTACAGGGGTTAAAAGTGAAGAGTCTTGGGGTTTGGTAGCAAACTGTGAATAAGAGGAGTTGGTGTTCCATCAGTGTACGTATTCTAGTGTCCTTTTAGATAGGGGGTAACGGAAGTGAGGGGAGGGGGCTAAATTGGAGGAGCAGTTGTTCAATTTTGGATTTCCCTTGTGCTTGTTCTAGTACCCCCTTAATACAGGGTGTCATAGTAAAGAATCCCGGGGGTCACAGGAGGAGACTGATGGGACAAACAAGTTCTGTGGTGGCTCCCAGAACTACAGCGATCATTTGTGTTCAGCTCCACTTTGGGAATTCTTGCCCCTCTTAAGAAAGGGTTAGTAGGGAAGAGTTTTGCAGTTTAGGGAGATAAACTGGGGGTATAAATTGAAGAAGGGAGATTGCGGGTATCCCAGGAGGGTATTCCAGCCCTACACTGTGCTTTCCTTGTGTCCTTTTTAGGTCACAGTGCGCCATCAGTGGTGTGTTTTTGTTCTAGAGCCGCTCCAGACAAGAGGTAATAGGTGAAAGTCCAGGGGCTGGGGGTGAGGGGATAAACAGGGGGTTGAATTTGGGTTTCTTCCCAGTGTCCGATCCCTAAACGGGTCTATCCACTGCGTACTGGCATGCGCTGAGGTTGGACGGATTTTGCACACCCGCATAGCCAAAGCTGGAGTGCTGCTTGGCTTTCAGTCTGAGACTGGCCAGGCTGGAGTTGCATGTGTCCCGGTAGACGTAGGGTGGCGTCGGGGGTGCATAGGGGCAAGCGGGGGCAGAATTGAGAGAAGGTCCGCCCAGGTTGTTGAGGGGGTTGCCAAGCGGTGTGTTGAGGCCTGAGGCTGGTACCATGCCCGAGGAGACGCTCATGGAGGAGATGGAGGTTGGTGGAGAGAAGACAGCCTGAGAGCTGAGTGGACTCACGTTGACCGAGTTGAAGAATGGGAAGCTTTTTGCTGACAGAGATGCTGGTGCCAGGCTTTTGGCTGCCCAGTTGTTGTATGGCGGGTAGCTGGCGTACATGTCCTCGTAGGGCTGCACCAACCCATTAAACTGGGCACCAAATCCACCCTTACACAGCTCCGCCTGCTGGTTGCGCTCACGTTTGCGCCATTTGGCTCGTCGGTTCTTGAACCACACCTGCAGCAGAAGGGCAGAAAAACGTGTGTATAATTATGGGTATAAATTAATACATTAAAATTCATACATTAAATGATAAAACACGGCTAGAATGATCACTATAAAACTGTGAACAGCCGACATAATATCTCATAATATCAAATCTAAACCAGATGAAAATACAAATACTAAATAATGACATGTTAATTATTGGAGTCAATGCATGTTCATGTAAACCAGTGCTAAAACTCAATTACAGACAGTGCACAGTAAAACAAATGCATGCATATTCATTCAAATTAAACACTCCAACGTCAGCGTGTCAATTATGAACTGCAAGACTGCAAAAACTCTGATTTATGAGACATAATTGAAAAAGTACAGATATTCAGAACGGAATTTCACGCTAATGTGTACATATGAATTAATATCAAGTGCATCTGAATATCAAACACTGCTCTGCATAAGCTCATAAAAAAACATATGCATATTAATTCCTATCACTCCATGCATTTAATGCATATTCATTTATATCAATTTCTACAGCGCTTGCATGTAAATGTAAAGCAGTAACGTCTAATTACCGCATTGTGCGCTTTAATGCGCATATGAGAAACACACGCAACAAACATTTTATGCATAAACATGCATATGAAACATATATTAATCCGTGCAGGGATTGCATATGAATTTGCATTCGTGCGTGTTAATACAAATCTGAGTAGTGAATTAGACGGGGTGCTTCCCGGGTCTTAAAACTGAATCTGTGGTGTAGCGCGCCAATCACAGCCCGGCGTTCTGTGCATATGAATTGATCTAATCATCATATTAATATGAACTCTTAACGATTAAAGCATGTGTGTTGAAAGTGAACACAACAGTTTGACGCTAAATTAGTCGCATGCCGGTTTGGGGTTCTGTTCTGTGTTACCGAATTGGCGCAAATAGGCATGAAGTGCACAAACACAAACTGCAAATGTGGACACGTATTCTCACAAACGACACCATAAAAAGCCGGTGTGATTCATGCATTGTTATTGTTGTTGTTGTGCATAATGAACCGTGCAATGCATAATTAAAAAAAGCAGTGTCTGCTGTAAAAGACGCGAAGGCATGGAAAGGAACAGCAGACTTTCTAGAATTCGACCTGAACACTCAGTTGCACGTGAACAAATAACTTGTGGCTCGAGTGCATTTTAAACCCACGGTGCTTACAGACATGGCAGTCATCTCCATTACTCTGCATTTATCTCTGCAGTCCAGCCTAGTGTGTATTTAACCCTATTCTAAGGCACGCGCGTGCATACCGGGACAATAAGCTCGAGGCAAATTCTATCTAAAAATACAACCAATTGAATTTAAACGCCAGATCCTCGCGCACGTCGGTGGACGGCGTGTTAAACGCCAGGAGATCCAGTTCTGTCTGAACTCCCTCGCTAGTCTGGGTTTATCTCTGCACAATACACATCCAGTTCTCCTCGTGTTCGCGTGTGTATTGAGGTCAGTGCAGCCGGTCAGACTGTCTGATATCAATTACTGCGCTGCAAGCACGTTAATGCGAACCGGTCAGGTCGTGTGAGGCTGTTGCAACGTTTTAAAACTGAAGCTGCAGTGCACGACAGCGACGCATGCAATGCAAGAGTTTTATTGCATGTAAACATATCGCACAGTCTATTGAACCAGTATATATTTTAATCTGTCTCACAATTACATTGTTTTTATTTTTAAACAGATTAAAAACGATTCTTACATACAGTTTTTAATGGTCAGATCTGTTCCTTCCTTTCTGTGCAAGTTATGTTAAAACACTCAAATGCAAATGCCAGTCAATTTCCCTTCACACACAAAAAAAAACCAGTAAATAAACACACTTTCTTTGTCGTGCTGGACTTAATTAACAGACTAATTACACTAATTACACACAGAGTATCAGTGTCGGACTGTCTGCAGCTGATCTACAGGTTTATCGGTCCGATACACGTCCAGCTCCGGCCGCGTGCCGCGTTTTCTCCACACGACGCGCTTCTTAACACACACTGAAGCTGTTTTAGAAACGCTCTGATTTGTTTTCTTAACTTCATCTAATTCACGTTTCTACACATTCCAGATTAGAAAGCGGGTGCACTCATTCTTAACATGAAAAAGGTTTTTATTAAGTAAAAGTTTTAATTGTATCATTTAAAAATAGTATCATTTATGCTAAAATAGATTTGAGATCATTCATTTGCAACCTGATACAAATATATTAAATATATTGAATAAGCCCTGTGTGCATCGTGCACAAATGTCTATCAAATCTAAAAGGCATTCATTGATTTTGTGCGCTTTGTGCGGGACTGGTTTCAATCTCACACACCTTTAAATCCTTTAGAATTAAACTTAAAATATAGATTTGAAGAACATGAGACACAGAGCGGGTTCAGAGCCCATTTACAGCGCTCACATTCCGATTTTATCAAAGAGCACATTTTATTCATTTATGTTTTGTCTTTAATCAGATTCTAATTCTCAATTTTGTGCAGTTTATTTTTATTTTTTCTAAATATGTCAAATATTCTATTTCAGGATTGATATACTTTTGTAACCCAGGCTGAGGTGTAAAGTTTTACTGAGCATTTCTAATTGTAAAAGTTAACATTTGTGGTGATCCACAATGTTTTCCACATAAACATCTTATCTTTGTATTTTCATTTTGTTATACTTATGTTTTATATTTTATATGTTGATATTTGATTGTGTATTATAACAATATTATGATAATATTGTTAATAAAATTTTTGGGACTGGTGTTGGTGAGGTTCATGCAGACGACGGTGTCCCAGCCCTGCGTGCTTATGCACACAATTTAATTTGGTTTATTTTATGCACTTTAGAGCCCCTGGACTTTAGCAGGACATATAATAGTAGGTTATTTTTGTTTTATACTGAAATTATATCAAGTAGTGAATACCCCGATGCATTATTTTTGTTATATATAAGTATATATTACTAATATGGTGTATGGGTGTATATATGGTTGACTAGGATTAATATAATACTGACCAGTGCATCTGATTTTAGGTATATTTAAGCTATAAGGTAATTATAGGTCTATATATTATTATATATATTACAGGTCTTACCCTGACTCTGGCCTCCGTCAGGTTCGTCCACACTGCGATCTCCTCGCGCGTGCTCATGTCCGGATAGCGGTTCCTCTGGAATGTGGCCTCGAGCTCCTGCAGCTGCGCACTGGTGAAGTGAGTGCGCTGCCGCCGCTGCCTCTTCTTCTTACATGGGTCATCACACGGGTCATCCTTCGAGCTGGACTTGTCTTTATCTACACACCAAACACACACACGCACATACACTACATTAACATCACCCAGAACATCAACGCAATCAAGGTTCTGGAGGAACCACCATTACTTCCATGAAGAAGCACGTCTCTGAGTGAAGGATACTTCCATCCAGGTTCTTCACTCTCTTATACACAGGGTAGAGACATGGAACTAATGGTGGTTCTGCTGCATCGCCCATAAAACCCTATACACTTCTGGTTTTTAGAAGTGGACTTCTTTAAAGTTTGTAAACGATCATGCGGACCTTTTTTTGGAATTGCATCCAGTTTTATATTTAGAAAAAGTCCACAATCTTTTTTTGTGTTAAAATAAATGCACACACAACCAGTATTTGACTTGATCATAACAGACAAATGATGTAATATATAAAATCAAGAGCAAAAATGACTTCTATCTCATTAAAAACAACCTATTTACATTTTAAAACCACTTCTGGAGCTGGTTCCAGTTCATAAACAAATATACACACATTAATGTAAATCTTAATAAGTGTGTAACCATCAAAGAGGGTGATTGAGTGTTAACTTTGGTGTGAAGGTAATCAGATTATATTATGGGTTTGGTCTTAAGTTACTGTAAAGTATTAAAATCACAAACAAACGCATTTCAATGGAAAGCGTAACTGTTTGGGTGGGTTTTGTAGTTTGTGAACACATGCCTGCACACCAGAATTAAAAGTATACAGCTTGTTTTTAATTTTTGTAAAAACTAAATTTAGGACTAGATTTGTCTCTTTGTATAAACAGTCCTGTGAACACCACAGGGGTCAGCTTCACCCATAAAGACACACACATTCACCACGATAAAACGCACCCAGATCAGCTTTAAACGATATATTAATAGTGTTACTGTCACGCGCATTAAACCCAGCAACAATAGAAAGACGTGGGTCCTTTTAGAAGCACTCCTGAAACACACACACCATCAAAGAACGAGCCCCAGACTTCTCACAATACACACTCGCGCGCGCGCACGCTTTCCATTTGAGCCATTTCCATTGACTCTCAGAGCTTCAATCCCACACACACACACACATACTACACACTACACACACACACACATACACACACACAAAGCGCACACAATATCCAAATGATTAATATTTACATAAAGGTTGATATTCAGTTCCTTCACTGCTTACAGACACTGAATCAGTTTTAACTGTCAGAAACCTGTAGAACCCTGCAGAACCCGAACAGTTATAAATCCACTTCCATTCCCCTGGAACTTCAGCCCTCACGCGCTCAAAGAAAATATAATATAATATATATTAATATAAAATAGACTCATTTACATAAAGCTTAATAATCTATTAGGAAATTCTCCATATACTTATGTATCTTTAGTATTTTGAGTAAATATATTTAGTAGTATTACTGGTATTAGTTTTACTGTTAGTAGTAATTACACTATTACTAGTAGTGTACAAGTATACACTATTATAACTGCTATTAGTATTTTTAGTATTAGTATATTTTTTAGAGTAATTAATTTTAATACTGGTTTGAAAAGTATTAGTATTAATACTATTATTAGTTTTATTACGTCACATTCAACATTTTTGAACAGGTAATCGTACACGACAATGAAATGCTGTATTTTTATTATTTCGGGTCTTAGTTTTAACAGTATCATTAGTGTAGAATTAACATTAGTCGTTTGGTTTTATGACGCAAAAATCCCTAAACATGTCCTGCTTCTGTCGTGCATTTTTGTTAGAAATTCGGTTCGTTCAGTGTAAAATACTTCATACATAAACAATCATTTAATTATAAATTAATTTAATCATAAAATAGAATTAATGAGTAAAGCCGTGAAATTTAGAGAATTTAGAGCAAGGCTGATTTAATGTGAAGAAAAGACCTTTTAACCCTAAGCCAGTAAACACACACACACACACACACACACACACACACACACACACACACACACACACACACACACACACACAGACCAATTTCCAGAACTCTAATACTACTAATATCATAGTTATATTGTACAATTAAATATTTCTAATAATAATAGAAGTTTAATAAGAAGGTTAATTGAGTTAATTAAATAAAATACAAACTATTCCGCATTAATTACCATATTCAGCAAATAATGTTTATTATTTCATTATTTTATATTGTATTTTTATTGTTTGTTATAGGTTTATAGTTTTAAAGTAGCTTTCGCACACACACTCGTAAACTTATTATTATTTTTTTAAATTTAATCGGTTCACATTCCTAAAAAAAGTCAGTTAAACGTTTCCTCTTTGAGAAACCTGAACCGAACCTCCAGAACTAACTGAACCTTCCGGATCCGCAGCGTGTCTGCGCCCGCAGACCCACCGCCCTCCCCCGAGGCCCTTACCTGCGCATTCGGGGCTGGAGGAGTCGGCCACGCTGCGCCCTTCCAGCCGCGGTTTGAGGGGCTGGAGGCTGGAGGCCATGGCTAAAGGAGTGTGCAGAGTGGCCGCTTTGCCTCCGGCCATGTGCGGCTGATGCTCCAGAGCCAGAGGATCCTTCATAGAGTTCATGGATCCGGAGCTGTGGCGCTTTTACGCACGGCGCGCGAGCTTCAGCTCAAGAGTTCCAAACGTCCCCGCGAGAAAAGGAGTAATCAGAGGGTCGGCGGGGGCTGGAGTCACGCGCTCCAGGCAGCTCCTCTCCCAGCCCGAAAGCAGCACGGATCCGCACGGGTTGCGCTTTTACGCACGGCGGTGTGCGGAGTGTGGGCTCGGCTCTGATGCGCAAAGACGCGGCGGAAGAGTGACGAGGACAGGCAGGTGATATCGGTTCCACTGGCATACACACATCTCTCACACACACTCTGCGGCTTTCCTGCTCTGCGCGCGGACCTACTGAGCTCTCTCTCTCTCTCTCTCTCTCTCTCTCTCTCTCTCTCTCCTCTCTCTCTCTCTCTCTCCCTCTCTCTCTCTGCTGAACACCTCTCCCTTTTGACAGCTGTCAAACTCGCCATGACTGGGGTGTGTGGCCCAAGGGAAAGGAGAAAGAAGGGAGGCCTGTGTGTGTGTGTGTGTGTGTGTGTAGTGTGCTTATTTATCCTTTCACATGAACCCCTGTATAGAAGCAGATAAATATGGGGCAACTGACTCCTACTACCAGATGATGATAAAGGAGAATAGACAAACCACCAAACAATAGATAAACAAAGAAATAAAATATCACACTGTTAAATATTTTAATCACACCATCATTAGACTGAAAGTGATGAAGTACAGAGAGACTGAGGAGATATAATGGAGAGAGAGAGAGAGACCAGCTCAGTGACCACAGCCTGACTGTATAGACGTGTAGGTACAGTATTAACAGTCCTACTACTTGAAGAGGTAGTGTGTGGTCGGCGGTGTGAAAACTGAGGAGAATTACAGGGAACGGAGATGCACCAACATTCAAACCAACATGAGAAAAAAAATCACACAGATTTAATCAGCTGATCCCACATTATGAAACTTTACAGATAAAATTAGAGATCTTTCTCTGAGAGGGGCACTCAGACCCCGCACGTCACCACCTGAGAGATGGTGGGTAACACCTAACTCACCAAACCTCACCACACCTCAACAAACCTCAAAAAGCCTCACCACACCTCAATATACCCCAACATACCTCACCACACCTCAGCAAACTTCACACCTCATCATACCTCACCAAACCTCACCACACCTCAACAAACCTCACCACACCTCAACAAACTTCACACCTCACCATACCTCACCAAACCTCACCAAACCTCACCAAACCTCCCCACACCATCATCATCATCATCATCATCACTACAAGGTGCATAAACAACCACAGACTGAGGAAGATGAAGAAGAAAAAGAACAGCAGTGTTTCAGCTGCACTGATTAAACACACACACACACACACACACACACACACACACACACACACACACACACAGCACTAATCCACTGCGGCCATGAGGACAGGGGCAGCACAGCCACACCACTGCTGTCCTGGCTTCACAGGGCCTGTAACTGTCCACTGTGGGTCAGTCTGCACAGTTTAACCCACAGACGCATTATAATCGTGTTATAATCACACTCATACAGAATCAATAACACAAGGATTAATAACCCAGACAGACACTTTAAAAACAATGACTCACTCAGTTAACCTCACTCCTGCTGAATCCACATCACCATTCAGCTGAGAACATTGAGGCCCTGCACCTTGTTTATGGAATGTAAACATTCAGCATGAATAAATAAACAAACAAACAAATAAACAAACAAATAAATACAGAGTATATTCAACCTTTTGGACCCAAGACGTAGTTCTGAGATTTTAATTTCAGGACCTACTATTATTTATTAATTTAATCATGTAAATTGCTTTGTGACAAGGCACAATGTAAATAAATGTTGATGGAATTATTAAATATTTACAGTGAGTTATTCTGTTTCCACTATGAATTTTTTTATATAGTTATCTACTATGAGTTATTCAGCAGCTACTATTATTATTATTATTGTGTCCACAATAAATTTAGTCTTGGGTCCACTATGAATTATTCAGTATCT
>CM067512.1:1783596-1881096 GCA_034509495.1 Acestrorhynchus altus | reverse complement strand
TGTGTGTGTGTGTGTGTGTGTGTTTAGGGGGGTGGTGTGGGGGCTGGGGTTATTAGAGTCCTGCAGGGCAATAAAACTGGTCCCCTGCACAACACTGTACATCCCTCAGTCACCACCAGGGGGCGATCTTACACTACACACTGTGTAAAGGCCAGCTACACATTGACACAACCACATCCAAATTACAGCAACAACAGCAATAAACATCTCAATTACACACACACACACACACACACACACACACACACACACACACACACAGATATGTATGTATGTATGTAATAATAATAATGGCAAACAAATAAATAAAACATTAATAAAATAATGATAAACAATCCAGAATGAGGTGACAGTGACGCGCAAACTGCGCATGTGCACTCACCCAGTTGCGCACAGGTTGACGCAAGTTTGCGGCAGTGGGACTCCATTCAGCTCAGCTCAGGATTCTGCAAATTAACAAATTAGAATAAATTTAAATATGCTAATGACTCACTGTGAGCTGAGTTGGCCTATCGCACGCGCACACTGAGACCCAACATTCCATCAATAATCTATAATTATATGAATCATAATTACCGTGAGTGTGTGTGTGTGTGTGTGTGTGTGTGTGTGTGTGTCCGTCCAGCCTAAATTGCGCATGTAAAGTGGGCATGTGCATCTGTGCGTGTGCGCGCGAGTGTGTGGCATGTGTGTGTAATGGGGGATTAGTGTGTGATTGAGATGTCTGTGCGCACTTGCACCTGTGTGTGTGTGTGTGTGTGTGTGTGTGTGTGTGCTGCAGATGGGAGGCTTTATTAGTCTGATTGTGTTTGATTCTTTAATGTGGCTCCTGGCTGCCCTGCTGCTGAGCACACACACACACACACACACACACACACACACACCACTAAAACTGCAGTTATAGCTCTCTTGGCGCCGTTATCCGCCTGTTAATGTAATTAAAATGATTTAAAAATACTTAAGAATATATAAACATGTATATTAAATAAAATATTACTTATGGGTCACTGCGTCAGATTTTATGCACTAAAGAAATGAACCTGCTGTTTCATCCTTCTATTATAATTTATGAATTAAAGTCACATCGGGCTGACGAGCCTAATTTTATTTATTCATTTTATTTAAAATGATTTTTATTTAAAAATTCACCAGATTTTATTAAAAACATATTACATGTATATTTGTGGAATTGGATCCTGTCATTAGAACTGCACTGCTTATTCTAAAACTTTATTTTCATAAATAAAAGTACGTGTTTACATGTTAAAATAAAAGAGATTATTTAAAGTTACATGAAAAGAGTAAAATATGTGACAATAAGAACAATGATATTTTGTTGGTGGATCAGTATCGCTGTTAATAGCTGATGTAATTAAAACGTTTATATATTGATAAATGTGCCGTTATTGTTATTAATATTAGCTGCAGAAGTATAAATAATAACAGTAGTAATGTTAATAGTACCATTATTGTTAACGAGGGACCTCGTTTAGCTAGATCACTGTATAAAATATTGAATGTAATTTTGAGATATTTAGTGTTACTTTTTAATTACTTCATTCATATCAGTAATAATTTACAGTAGAGTTGTGTAGGATCAAATTTTAAATACATTAAAGTAACTCTTAATTATGAAACGCACCTGACTGTAAACAAATAATATTAAATGATAAGCATAGTTTTAATTCAGAGGTAAAAACACTCAATACTACAAATACTTTTTGTACTTTAAAACCAAATTCCTAGTTATTAATATGAATTATTACATTTTATTTACATATTTAAAACATTTATTTCAAAATTTCATTATATTAAATTTATATTTTATTATGTACAGAAAATAAATTACCACAGAAACAATTTTTGTAACACAAATAATGATAATACATTAATAATACAATTTATTAAAGACCTATTATACAAATTAATCATATGTTTAATTTTCAATCGATTAAAAACAAGCTATTTACATAAATCGTTAATTATAATGTTAATGGTGCTCATGAGCACAGAGACACATTCTTGTCCCGGCCTTCATCACCTCCTCCACCACCACCACCATCCTCACCACCACCACCACCATCCTCACCACCTCCACCACCATCCTCACCACCTACAACAACATCTACAACAACTACAGTTTGCTTACCGTTGTAGGTGTGTATCGTATTGAGGCGTACGCGCGAGTGTGTGTCCTCCTGCAGTCTCCGCACGCGCTGGAGTTTGTGTGTGTGTGTCTGTGTGTGTGTGTGTGTCAGTGTGTGCTGCACCAGTAAATCCCACAGCGAGGAGCAGAAGTTGTCACTTGCATTTAAGGAAGTACAGGTTTCTCTCGCTTCTTTTATTGCTATTCCTTCTTCTTCTTCTTCTTCTTCTTCTTCTTCTTCTTCTCACCTTCACACACACTCCTCCTTTTCTCCTCCTCCACCTCTCACCTCCTCGCAACTTGCACTGAAAGTCAAAGAGCGCGCGAGGAGGGCGCGCGCACCGCGGACAGGCTTCCAGACTGCACCACAACTTCGCTGCTTCTGTTGGTCTCAGAGTGGCGCGTGTTCCTCCCTCACGAGCTCGTGGGCGTGTGTGACCGTGAGTGTGTATGCGTGTGTGTGTGTGTGTGTGTGTGTGTGTGTGTGTGTGAGAGAGGTACAGGCGCGCGCATGCACTTGCCTTTCTGCACACTGTGAGTGAAAGTATGTGAGGGCAGCTCTGTGAACCTCCTCCTGTTCAGTTGGGTTAATTGGTTAATTGGTTGGTGTTTTTGGTGGTTTAATTTGTTTAATTTGATTATTTAATTAGGCTCATTATTCAAATGAGGCTCTTTTCCATCATTGGTTTAAGTGCAATAATGTGCGGCTTCCCACGTTTGGACTCTTAATTGATGGTAAGTTTTGACGTGAAATATTAATCAGTTTATTTTCTTTGCGGTCACTGAACCATGACGTCACAGTCTAAATGAAAATCAGCGCCAAGTGATTAATCCAGGCTGCAGAAACGCAACACGCCTGCTTTTGGTGTGATGATGTGTTTATTGTCAGATTTTATTTGATTTAAAATTACTTTTATCATTGTCCTCTTTTACTGACCTCCATACGTGCCTTTAAAATCAATGCAATCGGGAGATGTTTAGAGCCATTGTTGCAAAGCAGCTCATTCCAACACCTCGTTGGACAGACCCTCACACACGTGAAGCTATTTTTAGTTCAATTTTATTTTTTTTAGAAACGAAAGCAGGGAATTAAATACAGATTAATTCAGAGTGCAATTAATACATTATAATATAATTTGAATTTTATAATGAGCATCGAGTGTGTTGCCTAATAACCACTATTAACATGACCTTTATTAGCATTATTATTGATCAAATAACATTAGCTAATAATCTTATGATTGAGCACATGAGCTGCAGGTGAGCATCTGCTCGGGTTTCTAATCCGTGTTCTGGGTTCCTGCGCGCGCTGGGCATTAATGAGGGACTCTCTCTCTCTCTCTCTCTCTCTCTCTCTCTCTCTCTCTCTCAGTCTTTAAACAGAACGAAAAACTAATATTCAGAACAGAACATTTACACACACACACACACACACACACACACACACACACACACACACACACACACACACACACACACACACACACAAAAACAACAACAAAAAAACAAAAACAAACCCACAATTAACAATTGAAACACAACATGTACAATATAAAAACAACAAACCTCAGGGAAAATAAAACAACTAATTTAAACATTAAAGCAACGTTTGGAACGCAAAACTATCCATTTTAATACACCATTAAACGAACCATTAATGCACACAAAACTTACCATTAAACAATAAAACAGTGTCAACACAAAAGCAACCACTGAAATGAGAAACTAACCGTCAAGCGTGCAGATTAAAGGGAAATTATCGTTTAAACGCAAGCGACGTCAGTTAATTATTTAAAACCAATTAAACGTTTAACCGACAGCTCCAACACAGTTACAAGCAAACTCTACCAGTAAAACCGGTTTAAGCGATGAACAATAAATGCATAAATACAATAATTGCCCAGAAAACGAATGAAATTGATAGTAATTAGTAATTAAAGCTCCTCCCCTTTGGGCTCAGTCTACACAGCGCGAGCGCATTCAGACCCAATGCTGCAGACTCCTGAAGCTCCTCAGGCTTCTTCAGTAATGAACATGCATCTCTTGAATCTCTTCTCTGGATCTGAGCTGATTGTGTTGTGTTGGTTCAGGAATGCTTTACTGTACATCACTCCCTTCACTCTGGAGTGTTTTATTTTACACCACTTAGAGAAGAAGAGTTTAACACCACTGTGCTCAGAGATTCTGGACGAAGAAGCTCCACTGCGGCCTGTAAGAGGAGCTGCTGCTTATGTTCTGAAAGTCAAATGCAATGAAATGCATTGAAATGAAATCAAAGTTTATTATAGACGTACAGTGTTATACATCCTACACTACCTGCAGAGTCCTGATCAGTGGAGGGATTAAAGGTTCACGGGTTCCATCTCCACATCTCACCTCAACTTCAAATAATAATAATAATAATAATAATAATATTAATAATAAAATAGAAATAATATTAATATGAAGAAAATGAAATCACCCAGTTACCAAATAGTATGAAACTAACCATGAAAATAAACAAAATTAGCTACCAAACATGAAAATTATCATTAAACACAAAACCAACCATTAAAACATGAAACCAGTGATTCAAACTTAAAACTAACCATCAAAACCAAAAATGAACCATTAAAAAAATGAAACTAACGATTAAAACTGAAAACTAACCATTAAAACCCAAAACCAACCATTAAAACATGAAAGCAGTGATTATTCAGGAAGATTAATGTTTTAAACACCAAAAACCAACCACTGTGTTAAGAATGAAACAAAGACTAAGCATTAAAACAACAACAAGCAAAACTCAGCAGCTAAAAAATCAAAGGCCAAACGGTCAGAGAAGATCATCACTTTTCACCTCAGGGTTCTTGTGGTATGACGTCAGGCAGAGTCCTGAGTGGTGGACGGATTAATGCCTGTTTATTTTATAACAGTCTGTTTATAGAGGCTTAATAAAACTACCATCAGGCAGAAATCAGCAGTAATGAGGTGAGGACTGTTATAAATACAGTTTGTCCTGGATCTGATGATATTTATAGAGCACCTGGATGTGATGTGGGATGAATTCATTCACAGTTTACTTTTAAATTGTGATGAAATAATCATTTTTTGGGGCTGAGGTCCAGGGTTCAAGCCTTTGACATGATGAATCAGTTTATGAAGCCTTATGATATTATTATTATTATTATTATTATTATTATTATTATTATTATTATATGTAATAATAATAATAATAATAATAATAATAATAATAATAATAATGGTATCCACTAAACAACTCCATAACAACAATCTAGTAAACAATAGCAACACCTGAAATACCTTAAAAATACCATAGCAACCAGCAATCAAAAGTGACCACACAGACACATAGCATTGGGTATCTGAAAGCAGGAACCTGGACAAACATTCATGATTATTATTATTATTATTATTATTATTATTATTATTATTATTATTATTATTATTATTATTATTATTATTAATAATAATAATTTAAATTAGAAATAGAAATTATTGCTGATCTGAAATTATTATTTCTCATTATTAATACAAATTATTTATATTAGTTGAATAATTTTAGGTATATATATACAAAAACTCCCAGCATTATCAACCCAATATTAGCAGTGCAATGACTTAAGCTTGTTTGCAGGACCACGGACCATCCACAGTCTGTGTGTGTGTGTGTGTGTGTGTGTGTGTGTGTGTGTGTGAGTGGCTCAGGCCCACTAAGCACAACTTTTTAATGACATTTCCAGATAATGCTGCGTTCCCAAAGCCGCAAATCTTTAAACAAATCAGTTTATGTACTGCTAATATGTTAGAGCCGAAGTAGTGGTCTGGAAGGGGGCTTTATTGTGGGCGTAGCGCCTTTACCACCACTGCTTTTGTTCTGCTCTGAGTGCAAGAGGAGAGAAAGGGAGGTGTGGAAGCTAGAGTGAGATGAGAAAGAGCATGAAGAGGAGGATGAAGAATGGACTGTGAAGCTTTAGTAAAGCTCTGTCAGAAACAGGCTGATTCCTTCTAAAATTATAATAACCTGAACTGTACTGTATTATAATGAGACGATAAATGCCCTAAAGTTAAAGGGTTTCTGTGTCAAATATAGCGTTTTTGACTATTTTGCTGCAATACAACTTAGCATGTCTCGATATCTTATAATGACCATCTATCTTCTTTTCTTCATTCACTGTCCTCATATCGCTCCTCAGTCACACAGGAAGGCACTTTGGCGTTCTATAATTCGAACTGTGATTCATCTCTTTCTGCAGACTTTATTACTCCTCACTGCCCTGATCTTCAATAGTCCAGGACCCCTAGGACCACCACAGAGCAGCTATGATGTGGGTGGTGGGTCATTCTCAGCATGATGCACACTGACATGGTGGTGGTGTGTTGTGTGTGTTGTGCTGTTTCGTGGGTGGACACAGCAGTGCTGCTGGGTGTTTAACCTGTGTGTCTCCTCGCTGTACCTCTCAGAACGCCCACGGAAGTGTCATCCACCTTATAGATGTAAAGTCAGAGACAGGAGCTCATCTGTTTCTGCACAGTTTGTGTTGGTCGTCCTCTAGTCCTTCAGTGCTCACAGGACGCTGCCCACAGGACGCTGTTGGCTGGATAGTTCTGGTTGGTGGACTGTTCTTAGGTCCAGCAGTGACACTGAGGGGTTTCAACACTCCCAGCTAGCACTGCTGTATCTGATCCACTCGTACCAGCACAACACACTAACACACCACCACCATGTCAGTGTGGTGGTCCTGTGGGGTCCTGATCATTGAAGATGAGGGTGAAAGGAGAGAAGAATAAAGTATGGAAATACTGGTCATAATGTTATGGTATATATATCTATATACACATATCCAGACACACTGTGGTTAACATTTACTGTCCTGGCAGGCCTATGAATGACTAATGTAGTTGGCAGTAGTGGTCTCAACACACACACTCTTGCATACACATGTTCAGACACTGCCAGATGTTGCACCATATATTTAAAAAACACTCAGCTTTTTGTCTTGGGCCGATATGCTATTAATACCTCATTTACCTCTGGAGCAAAAATCTATCACTGATGTAATGCGGTTTCTGGACTGCAGTTGATTTAATATCTGCCCGCTACATTGAACGGCTGCTGATGAAGCAGCACCAAGTGGAGTTACACACTGATCTTCTATTCTTAGAGCTGGATTACCATCTTCCTTTTGGACTTGACATGATAATACACCACCTTTGTTAAGCATCTGATTTGTCGGTAAAATGGACAAAGCTTCAAAAGCCATAATATTAGCGTGTCTATACTGGTGACAGTAGAACCGAGAGCTTTACGATCGATCTACATCTTCTGTGTTTAAACGGTTTTTGTCCAGCTTCTCATATCTTCACAACAATCCCACACATATTACTTAGATGTCATAAAGTGTGTTTGATGCCTGGCTGACTGGTAGATGTAGACTGTGGAATAATATATACATCTTCCAAACATGGTGGTAGTTCATCATCATTCAGCAGCTCCCATGTTTATGTTTCGTATTCATTCTCTCGTTAGGATTCGGCTGTTAGAAAGGTCTGGAATCACTGGCCCGGAGCTGAGTAGAGAATGCTGACCTCAGGCTCTCTCTGCCCACGTCTGAGAAGGACTTCCTTCGGCTGCCCATCTTCATTTCTGCTGGACCTGGAACCAGTTTTTCCCACCTGCATCACCAACTGCGTGAAATTTAAACAGACCTCATTATCTGCTTCTGTGCCATCAAATCTTGTCCACCATCCAATCATCAGTACTTCAGCACACCAGAGTATTACAGCAGGCGTGTGTTGGTCCAGTGTCCCACGAACTATGTATAAGTAGTTTGACCAGAAGGGAGGGGTCCCCCTTGTGAGCTTGGGGGTGGGGGGCTTCTCTGTGACACCATCAGCTGTAAACAGTGCTATACAAAGACATTTTGATTGGTTTGATTTAACAGTGAGAGTCAGCCAGGCAAACGTCCAGCCTCCAAACATGGTGGAGGTTTCTTCTGAAATCAAGGGTATTATAAACTTTCTGTTTCTATTGGAGTAACTGTCTCTGCTGTCCAGAGAAGACTGTCCACTAGATTCTCTAGCTTTTGTGTGAGGATTTGATTGCAGTCAACACAACTCCCAGGATTAGACATAGGGCTGATGTTTCACTCCAGAAGGTGGCCTTGAGGTGTAGGTCTCTTAATGAAGTGTCCTGCTGGGACTATATGGAGGTGTTTTCTCTGGGTGTAATTGTGAACAGGAAGTGCTCAGGTGTGCAGGATAACTATCAGCGGTAAACGTACATGTGAGAGTTTTCAGGCTAATTGCAGATGCAGGGGGACCAATGAACAGCTGGAGCTGAGATGGGGTCGATATTGGCCTCGGTCACTTCGCTTGAGCGGCGCAGGGGCAGAATAAACCCCAAATAAACCAAATCATCAGAAATGAACTCAGGGCTGAAACGCCGTTCGTCCATCGGGGTCAAGAAAATGAGACATTAACATAAAACAACCTTTACTGCTGCTGAGAGAGAGAGAGAGAGAGAGAGAGAGAGAGAGAGAGACAGAGAGAGAGAAATAGGAGCTATTGTGTGTGTGAGGGAGAGAGAGAGAGAGAGACAGACTGTGTGTGTGTGTGTGTGTGTGTGTGTGAGAAGAGAGACATGAGTGTGTGGGGGGTTTAATCCAGTCCCTGTGTGAAACTGTTGACATTTGTGCTTTTTTCTCCTTCATTATGTACCTCGGCCTGTTTTTTGCTGGATTAGCTACAAATCTCCCATCCAGCACTTTCAGCAGCTACCAGTACTTTTACCTTCATCAATAATGGATGAAGAGATTGTAATCCGCAGCAGAGAAGAGAGAGAGAGAGAGAGAGATGGTGAAAGAGAAACATTAAAAGATTGAGAGAAGAGAAAGAAGAGTGAAAGCAAAGAGATAGAGGGCAAGAGAGAGAGAGAGAGAGAGAGAGATGAACAGAAAGAAACATTAAAGATTGAGAGAAGAGAAAGAAGAGTGAAAGCAAAGAGATAGAGGGCATAGTTAAAGGTAACGGGTAACGTGAAAGAGATGGAAAATTTGACTTACAAGATAATGAGTGGTATCTTCAGATAGATAGATAGATAGATAGATAGATAGATAGATAGATAGATAGACAGACAGAGAACTGAAATGGTCCAGTTTTTATATTGGACTCAAATCATTTCTGTTTGCTGGACAGCGTCAATAGAATTGTAATGACAAGATGGAAGTGGTTGTGGACACTTGAATAGACCTAATGGGGGGAGGGAGAGTGTTTCTCTCTCTCTTCTTCTTCTTCTGTGTGTGTGTGTGTGTGTGTGTGTGTGTGTGTGTGTGTGTGTGTTTGTGTGTGTGTGTCTTACTGTTTCTCATTGATTGTGTTTACTCAAGCTTCTCATTGCTATTACTGCAGACACACCCTGCCCTGCTGCAAGGATAGGAGGGATTAGCAGTGGAGAGAGAGAGAGAGAGAGAGAGAGAGAGGAGGAAGAAGCCGAGAATGGTGAAACATGTATTGAACACCGGGCAGCTGGTTCTCTCTAGTGTCAGAAACTGCTGGATGTGATAATGATGTCAACAGGCAGCCGGATTACGGCAACTCAGATATCACCAATGTGTTGGCTATTTCATCTTCAGAAGTGATGAAAATAAATAAGATCAAACTGTCCTAATTCCGTTCCCTTTCTGTGCATTCATCACTATTCATAATTGCATCTGGAAGATTTGAATTCTGTCTCCAGTGGTGCCCTTTTCAAAATGTTGTTTTTACCACAGAATGATTAGGCAGAACCAGGAGTTCAGGAATGTCCCCGTTAAAGTTGACCTTAATCCAATAGAAATATTGTGGCGGGACCCGAAGCAGGTCATGGGAGGAAAGAAGTTGGGGACATACTTCACCTACAGAAATGTAATATTGGATCATTTTCCTCAATAAATAAAGGAGCAATTGTAAAGTGTTCCTCCTTGTTTGATTTTCCTTTATTTACTTTTTAGGACATTGTCCACATATGTTGTTGTCATGAAAAAATGGACATCGTTGTGAAACGTATTTATTCCGGTCATTTTGAAGGATTTCTATTGGTCGTTCTATTAGAGAATCATTGAATGGTTTCATAACCACAGGTTGCAGAGGAAGCTGGGTGGTAACTGCAGTACCGCTGTTAGTTGCTCACAGACCTCCTGAGACTGGCACCACCCCTTTTTGAACATAGGAAACAATCAAGGGATTAGTGATCAAACAGCATCATGAACACAAAGACACAAACCAGACAGGATAAGGTTGTGAAGTGTAAAGCAGAGTTATGAAATAAAACAACATCTCAAGCTATGAACATCTCATGGAGCAATCTTCAGTCCATCATCTGGGACTGGAAAGAGCGTGGTACAACTGCTAACCTAGCATGACATGGCTGTCCACCTCACCGCCCAGGCAAGGAGAGCACTAACTAGAGAAGCAGCCAAGAGGCCCATGGTCACTCTGGAGGAGCTGCAGAGATCCTCAGCTCAGGTGGAGAATCTGTCCTAAGACAACTATTAGTCATGTAATCCATAAATCTGGCCTTCAGAAGAAAAGACATTTTTGAAAGCCAGCCATAAATTACCACTCACCTGAATTCGCCTGAGTGAAATGTTTCAAGGGCTTTTTTTTGTTTACAGTTAATCTGTTTGTCTTTACAGCCCATAAGCATAATATAATCATGGGAAAATCTATCTTGACCTGACACTTGTCCAGAAGATGATCATCACCCCTCACCCAGAGGTGTATCCATAGGAATCACCATTGGCTATTTGTCAGGTGCTGAATCAAAAGCATAATGTGCAGATTGACTGGAAGAGGAAAACGGTGTGGGTTAAGGTGCATGACGACAGGGACGACAAGGGTGTGGACAGAGGCTGGGCTTTCTAGGAAAGGGGCTGCACTGTCTCTGAATGTGTGTCATGATTTAATCTCAGTTTTCCACGAGTGATGTTGACATGAAAGGAAAGACCTCAAAGACCCCATGTCTTCAAATTAAGTTCACGGTGAAACAATTAATATAGTATTAGTGGATCCTGTTTATCCTTGGAAATTGTCTGTGTGTGTGTGTGTGTGTGTGAGTGTGTGTGTGTGTGTGTGTGTGTGTGTGAGTGTGTGTGTGTGTGTGTGTGTGTGTGTGTGTGTGTGTGTGTGTGTGTGTGCATGCCTCATTTGGTTCAGCATCCATATCAAAGGATGGTGTGGGGTAATCCTTAGGAGAGCCCGTATCCACCGTCCGGGTAATTATGTCACACTCACCATCATGTGGTCATGCTCCTGACACACACACACACACACACACACACACACACACACACTGAGGAGAAAAAACCATGGCTTTGATCTTTCTGTAGCCTTCCCCAGAGAGTGGAGGAATGACCGTCAAAGTCCAGCACTCGCTCTTATCCAGATCCACCACTCTCTCTCCTCTCTCTCTCTCTCTCTCTCTCTCTCTCTCTCTCTCTCTCTCACTCTCTCTCTCTTAGTTTCTTTATCTCTCTCTTTCTCATTTTTTCTCTCTCTTTACCTTGTTTTTGATCCATTTTAAAAATCTCTCTTTATCTCCTTGTCCTGTCCTCCTCATCTCTATCTCTCTCTTTCTCTGTCTCTATCACTAAGTCTTTACTCTCTATCTCTCCATTTCTGTCTCTTTCATTTTCTCTCCTTTATCTCTCTCTTACCTCATTTCTGATCCTTTTAAAAATGTCTCTCTCACTTTTCTCATTCTCTCTCTCTCTCTCTCTCTCTCTCTCTCTCTCTCTCTCTCTCTCTCTCTCTCTCCCCCCCCTCTATCTGTCTCCCTCTCTTTTACATCTTTATTTTCTTTTCTCGCTCTTCCTGGCGCTGCAGTGCAGCTTGTAGAAGCGAGAGAACCTCTGGCTCAACCCTGCAGGGCGTATTTCAGGTAGTTCGGGGTCAGGAGGTGAATCATTTTTTGGGATTTAAGACAATGATAATATTACATCTGGAGAGCAACTCCTAAAACACAGCGATGAATTAAGAGATTTGCAATGAGTCAACAGAGCAATAACACCCAGAACGGCTCGTCTGCCTGGTTTAATCTTCCTGCTTTTTATTATTTTTAATTTGGGAAAATCAGTCTTTGATGCTTTCGGTTGAACAGATTTAACAGGCGGGCTGATCTGGTTGGGTGATGTTGGAGGGGTTTTCCAGTGGCCTGAAATTTCACCGACAACACTGTACAGCGAAAGCTCCTAAACACGGGATCAGGGTGACTTCTGGACATGTGACGTGACAACAAACCGTTGATCTTGTCTCTGATCACGGTGCCTCCACACACGGACACATTGGTCGTGTCCACCGAGACAAAGGCAGGACCTGCTGCCGTACTGAGTGACTCCATGACAGTCTGACACGGCACCATTGCAGTAGGCCGATTCCTTCCTTCTTGCTTATATTATGAGTGCACAATTGGGTCGGAACATCTCCAGAACATCTGGCAGGTCTCGTGGGGATGTTTCTGGTATGCAGTTGTTGGTACCTATCAGAAGAGCTCCATGAAACTTTCACCACACCCAGTGAACCGGTGCCAGGGTCATGGTCACACAAAGCTAATATTGGTCTTGGTACCAGATACCCCAGGACACCTTAGTGGTCTTGTGGGTTGCATGCTTTGACGGGTCTATACTGCTTTGGCCTACACAATATTAGGCAGGCTTTAATGTTCTCTGAGATGATTTCCATAGTTGTGTCTCTCTGCCATGACATTCATTTCAATGCAGATCAAAGCTCTCATCCGTGTGTGTGTGTGTGTGTGTGTGTGTGTGTGTGTGTGCGGGTGTGTTGAGAGCGTATCAGTGTGAATGACAGAAGAAGGGGGCTGAGGGCTGAAGTCTCGTTCATTAAGGCGGAGGCCAGGGTTAAGCATCATTCACACTTTAATCTGCCGCTGCTCGCTTCTCTGAGATGGTGTGATGTATCACTCGTGGTCGGGTCACACGTCGGCGCAGATTTGCTATTTTTTGACTGTCAAAGACTCTGAATTCTTGATCTATAAAGCCATACGTTCTGTACTATAGTGTGCAGTGCATAATTTCAGAACCCACTGATAAACATGAGCACCACGTCTCATACCAGGTGTGTGTTAGAGGGTATAAAGCCCACCGGCATTGAGCTGTGGAGCAGTGGAACTGTGTTCTCGGGAATGATGGAGCTCCATCCAGGACTTCTGGTCATTTTTTAATTTTATCTGAAGCACTGTAAACCCATTTTTATAAATTTCCTCGTCAATCTGATCATTACATACCACCACAATTCATTTTCAGCTCACAAACACTTTGATTTTTGTATTTCTACTGTATTGATATTGTAGTCAGATTTCAGTAGCTCATGACCTGCTGAAAATAAAAACCTAAGGCATGTGTGACTGTCTTCTATAAATATAAATAAAGGTACATTGAACAATGAAAACCACAAAATGGAATATTTTGGCACGTAAAATCCGTCGCTCAGTGCTCCTGTGAGCGCACGCAGGTCAGAGGTCACTTTCTGCAGCTGAAAAAGCTGAGGGGGTTTATCGGAGCAGGATGGAGACCCACAAAGCCCCTATAAATATCCCAGCCTGAGCAGTTTTTCTTGGCACATCAGCGTCGAGCCGCTCACAAAGAGACACGAGCTCGTTGGCGGCATGCTTCGCGCCTCGGACAGTGTTCCCATCTAAGTTTAACTGGACGCACGTGAGCCTGTTTTAACCCCACAGCCTAAAGAGCCAGAACACACTGAGTCAGGAAGCACGGACTCCGTCCCAAAACACAAGCTGAACACGAACAGAACATGCAACTCTTTTCCACTGAAACCTTCAGATTATTAGAGTGCAGAATATTCTAGATCTGAATCTGGATAGATCACGAAAACCAGAATCTAAGATCATTAGAACATTCTGTTCAAATGACACTAATAAATGCACTAATAAAGGTTCTAGTCTGTCCTGGTTAAAGCTTTGAGGATTGTACTTTTACATTTAAGAACCTTTTTTATAGGCTGTGTTTAAGCAAAGATGTTGGTTGATTGAGGGTTCTTTATTAAAGTTATATCTAGAACCCTTTCTAGTTGTACAGCAATTTAAATATTATTTAAATGTTCAGTCAACTCAAATTGTCCCCCATGGTTCTATATACAATTTCTTTTAAACCAATGGATCTATACAGCAAAGTACTATCATAGAACCCTGTTTGCTTACAGTGATGTTATTTTCACCACTATACAGAACCCTTATCGTTTAGAATGTAGTTGAATATCTTGTCAGTGGTTCTTTATATTGTGCATTTGAGGGATTTTTTTTTAAATAGACATTTTTATGTAATTAGTTTCTTTATTTGTTTTTATTTTTATTTAAATATTTTAAATGAAAATTTTAAATAAGTTATATAATATTTACATAATAGTTCCACTGTTGTTATGAGGCTGGAAACCTATTTCAGTTGTACAAAGACAGTTCATAGGGTTCATAGAACATTTTAAAAGGTTCTGTGTTAGTGCAGGGAGTTAATTTAATTTAATTTTAATTGTAACTTTACTATTTATTTAATTTAAAAAACAGTTAACTAGTTACCTTTTTGAACTAAATTATGATATTGAATTGTTTTTTTTTTATCTATTCCCTGATCAGCTCGGTTTGAAACCCTGAGCCTCACGAGAGTCCGAGTTAAACTGAAGCAGTCAAATCCTCGTTCTCTTCTGGTCACAGATCAGTTCCAGTTCAATCACTGTTGGTGTTTTTAGCAGCTGCTGTGACCAGAATTCATCCTTAAAATCGAATAGTCAATCTGTCAAATAGCGTGAGGTCAATCATCAAAGGGCCGAATGTGATGAATTTGAGCCAGTGTCATATAAAGCAGGGCGAGCGAGTGGAAAGTTCCTCACAGTGGACAGCAGTGGACATCATAAATTCCAGCGTGACTGACCGTGATTTGTTGAGTGACACATATTTGAGAATAAATGTCTAATGGGCAGAGCTTAAGTGTTATCATAATTTACATCAAATGGCAGGTGCCAACTCATAAATTTCGCTTAAAATAAAGTGTTTCCAAGAGGTCTTTGATAGGTCCTCGCTTTTTCGGCTCGGCCATCGACCCCTGGTATGCGCCGCGTGGAATCAAACGTGGGGGTGGGGGCACAAATGCATCTCCACCCATCCATTCACACACAACTGTACCTCTTTAGGTCGTAATATTAATAAACTGTATCAACCTTTTAATACAACTGATACTAACTATTAACTGAAACCGTGGCACGAGTCTGTATTGTCTTCAACATTAAACATTAGCTAGAACGTGGGTTTAATTGTACCAGACTGAAGGGGACGCTGTAGCAGTTGCTAAAGGGTCTAGATCATCCATACAAACACTAGCTCTCACTGTGAGCTGGTGATGAAACTACCTCCACCATGTTTGGAGGCTGTACTTTATCCCGTCTAGCTCTCAGTGTGAGCTGGTGATGAAACTACCTCCACCATGTTTGGAGGCTGTACTGACGATGTACTAACTTGCTAAATAATGTCTTCTTAAAAGATAATCATCTATTCATTTGCATAATTTAATTAATTTGTTAATTTAAAGTTGCTTAGACTATAAAGCTGTACAGTATTCCTGATGTCAACAGCTATGATTGTACAATGAACCGGTGGTTTGTTGATGGTTTAAAACAAGGTTTTAATGTTGTTTTGTAAAATACAGTGTAACAGTAGAGTAAGTCTACTCTGTTGTCTTACAGTGTAATGACTGAACCTCAGTGAAGGGTTTAAGGCGGCGAGATAAAGTCAGTAAAGTCAGTGACACAAACTGATAACGAAAGCCGTAATTTAATAATATGACCTCACGACACGAACATGTGCAGTGCCGTGCTACGCTCATGTTGGAGGACAGCGGCCCACGATCACGGGACATTCTGTGGGTGCTAACGTTGAGTTCAAAGCTCCATCTGCCTGGATTCGGAGCCAAGAGCTGTACCTCGACCCTGCCGTCTCTCTCTGGGTGGTGGAGCCGTACCAAGGCTGCGCTGCCCAGCGTACATTCTTCCGGTGTTGAGTGGCACTTCCTCACTTAGACCTGACATGAAACCATCCGGAGTGAACAGGCACTGCGCCGGCCTGCTGATGGATACAATTCGAGGTGATGAGACTTGCAGTTATATCTGTATTGGCTTTTTCCTCTGGGATTCAATGAGGTATCAATCAATCTACAGCTCATACAGTATATAACTCACTGGCCACTTTATTAGAAACCCAGTCTTACTGGTGGACAGCTAGACACTGAAGTATGTCTATGGTCTCTTTAGCTATTGATTTTTCTGCCTTTCTGTACGTTCATCTGTATGTCTATCTTTTTGACTGTACATCTGTCTGTCCACCCATTTATTTATCTCTATCGATCTGTCTGTCTAACCGTCTGTCTGTCTGTCTGTCTCTCTGTCTTTCTCTGTCTCTCTGTCTGTGCATCTCTGTGTAGTTGTGATCTCCAGTCAGACTAGCAACAAAGTTCAGAGTCAGAAAATGAGCTTGATTTTTCGCTCCTCACACACACACACACACACACACACACACACACACACACACACACACACACACACACACACACACACGCACACACACACACTATAGTGACCTGCTGAAGGACGTTCCGACTTATCACCCTCTCAGAGGCCCTCCAGAGAGCTGTCCGTGTGATTGCTCCAGCAGAGCCCGGTCTATACGAACAAGCACGAATGCTGTGAGTGATTCTGCGCCCGTCTGTGTGTGGATGACCTCATTTTGCATGTCTGCGAAGGGGCGAAAGGTTTCTGGCTCAGCCTGCCGTCGCCCCTGATGGGACTTGCTTTGGGCCCGTTGTGATAAATAAGGACTGGGACAGGCCCGAAATTTGATTACCGTTCAGTGTTCCTTCTTATTGCCTCACATTTTTGTCGCATGAGTTGCTTCGGACTCTCAGAGCACCTTGTGTATCTTGAGAAAGTTATCAGGATTCCTGCGCTGAGGCGTTCTGTAGCGGAGGAGGACGGGCTCTAATATTTCTGGCCTCATCTCACAGTGCTTGTGTTGCAGATGGATGAGTCTCTGCTCATTCGGGGGAAAAATCGTCAACCCTACACAACCTTATATTGTTCGTTTAAGAGCCTGGCTGGGCCCGTGCTAGGTGTACAGTACTGATGTTTGGCTCTGGCTGATGGCACATCTCCAGGAGGTGTCTCTAAATGGACTATAGGAGTGGATTAGATTGTAGTGTTGCCTCAAAAACAACCTCAAATACACTTAGTGACAGAAAAAAAGAAAAGAAAAAATAAAGCATTGTTAGATTGCTGCAAATCTCAACCCGCAGTTCTGTCTCAGGTCGATTTGTAAGCGATTACAGGTGTGATCTGATTAGACCCTGGGTTTTGACACAAGAGAACATAAAAGGACTACCTCCACTGTCCTACAAAAGGCTACTTTTGGGTAGTGTACATCTTGGTCTGAAAGAAGCAGGACGGACATTTCAACGGATCTAGACGGCTTTGACCAAGGCAATGGACTTCTATGGATTAGAACTGTATTGTCTTCAGTGTTTGATATCCAACGAGTAGAGCTGTGAATTAACACACTGCCCCAACTGCTAGTGTGATGTTCTGGGTGTTGTGCTGTCAGTCGGTCACTCCTAGTAGTGATATGAGGGACACTGACAGCTCAGAGGGTGAAGGTGTAACCGGAACCTTGAGATCATGATTTCGTTCCACCTCTTGTACCACATGGGATGTGAATGACAATAAATCTCCTTGAATCTTTGAATCAGGTTTACTGATGTTAGATGATTAGTTTCACTGCCACTCCTGCTCATATCAAAGGTATTGAATGGAGCTCCATCATCACTCCGGAGAACCCCACAGTCCAATGCAGGGAGCCTTTATACCCCTTTAGCTCAAACTGACCTTAACCTAAGAGTACCTCCCTGGGAGTGTCTGTCGGTCAGTGCTTTGCTGTATGATAAATGGCTGTATCAGCAGTGATGAATGCACTCATTGGAAAGGCCGCCGAGATACTTTGGAACATGTAGTGTCTTAGGCTTTCTTAGAACATGCTCAGTGTCTCGTCAGTAATCTTAGGAATCTGTTGTAGGAACAGTGGACATCCTTCACCCTTGTGAGTGTGAAGGGCTTGGCTGGAGCTTAGGGCACTGCACTATCCCAGGCATGACCCCTCTCTCTCAGGCTGATTCATGAAGGGAGGGGGCGAGTCTGACACCAGCAGGGTCACCATGGAGAACCACAGTGCCGGCCTCAGTGCAATCCTGCCCAGACAAAAGGCCTATCGATCCATGCTCCCGGACTCTCCACACTGCCTGACCGTGGATTACTCACCAAGCGGCAGAGAGATCACTGTCCACTGGCTAAAATCACAGCAGCAGTCAGCACTGCAGAGGGCAAATATGAATGCTGTGAGCTTTGAATGAAAGAGAAGCTTCATTTCACCTTATTCCACAAGTTTAATCAAATTATAAAAATAGACCAAGACCTAATTTAGCCTAGTTTTAACCTACACCTTAATATACACCTGAACATAGTCTTAACCTACATCTAATCTACACCTAAACCTAACCTTAACCTTCAAATTAATCTATATCTAAACCTAACCTTAACCTAAGTCTAATCTACACCTAATGCTAATCATATTCTACATCTAATCTACACCTAAACCTTACCATATCTTAACCATAAACTACACCTAATCTACACCTAAACCTAATCTTAATCTAACCTTAACCTATGGGTACAATCCCAAGATGCTTCACCAGCACGGTGCACGTTTTCCTTTGAGTTTGATGGTCTAGTTGGCCTTCAAGCACAACACAACATGATCAAGCTAAACAACCAGTTTGACTAAGATTCACCACACTGGTTGACCAGCATGACCAGCATGACCAAGCTGGTTGTCATGCATGTTCACACTTGTTCGTACAACAAACATGTTTTTGACTGTTTAACCACATCAACCACCTTGAGCGTCAAAGACCAGCTTTTGAAAGCAGTTACTTAAATCGAAGCTCTTATTAATTCTAAATCACACCATTAAGGCTGTTAAGACTGGTCTCCAACTTGCAAAAGCAATAGCAAAACAACATGAATGAATCAAACTGACTGCGTGTTATTTTGAGCCGTATTTAAATGTACTGTGAAATTGTGACGGCCGAGGCCAACTCAGGCCTATAGTTGCTCGTTTCCCATCTCTTCCACATTATTATTATTTCCTCTCCAGCTTTGCTCTGTGATTTTTTTTTCTCTAGTGTTTTGATTCTCTGCCAGCTCCCCGACTCGGCCACAGCAGTCCCCGCTGTTGACTCAAAGCGCCAGCCCAACTGTCATGGCGCCGCGGCAAAGCACGAGACAGATAGGGAGGCTGACTGGCACCTGTTAGACACCCCCACCCTCCCTATACCCTAGTAACCCCTACCGATACAGGGTACTGTGCTCAAAGCACTTTACAAGGTGAGAAGAGCCAGAGACACAACAATTGAAAGATGAGACCAGTGGTCAGCTGCAGTCATCAATCATCCTTCAATCAATCACTGTTGCCCCTGCCGTGCGCCCGGGCCCACCAGCCCACCACCAGGAATGCTGGGTAATGAGGATCGGCATGGGCGGCTGGCATGCTGCTCATTTCAAACGCCTGGGGAATGCTTCACTTCTCCAGCAGAGACTTGGCTGTGTCTCCACAGCACAGGCACGAAGACGGCATGGAGAACAAAATCCAAATAATCAAATAACCATCAATATTTCGGGATTCTGAAACTAAACACCATTAAGGAGTTTGCCATCACGCAGTATTAACCCCCAAAACAGTTTTTCACCTGGATAGATGTCCTGGAAGCAGGGTGGGCAGCTGCCTTATTGCTGAGAGCAGTTCTGTGTGAATCACGTTTGTCCAGTTTTTGTAACTAATAGCTTGATGACTGATGATTAATTCGATGGCTGATGGTTATTCGGGTTATTTCAGGTTAGGATCGCATCCCACAGCCTTTATTTATTTATTTATTTGCACGGCAGCAGGATGAACAGCTTCCCTATCATTGCTACTCCGGACTCGGAACGCCGCAAACTCCATTATTAATACATATGGTCAGATTTATGAAATTCTCTTTTAGTCACATATATACAATTTCCTCTTGAGACCAGGCTGCTTGAAACAAGCCATCTAAGAATTAATCCACATATTTGAGGATGTTGGGTCTTTGATTAGGGATGTATTTCCATATTTCTTTGTTTTTGAGCCTTTTGGCTCCACTGTAATATAAATGCCTTTGAATATCTTGCTGATCTTATGTGATATGGCACCTCCAGTAGCACATCGTGCATGGAACCATTATGAACATAACTTGTAGACAAATTGTAGACAAAAGAAATCACAACAGCAGGAAATATGCTTCAGAGCAACCCTTGAAATTCAGAATTCTGACCATTTTAGTGGAGCATTAAAGTCCCGTGTGCTTGGATTTATATGTGGTGTGACTAGAGATGGGAGGAGGGGTTTGGGGGAGGAATAGCGCTCGAGCTTCACACAGGTAGTGTTGAAAAGGACAGTGCACGAAATGAACAGTAATCCTCAGCGCCGAAGGATCTGCCCTCACTGCAAATGGGAATTCCATGAGAAAATTCAGAAGCATTTATTATTTATAGTGTCCGGCGCGAGGGTCCCGGTGAAGATGCCGTAGGAGGCATAAGAAGGAAATGGAGGTATATTATGAAACATGTGATCCCTGACCTGCTCAGCGATGTGGAAAAACATGATTTTGAAACGTCGTGGCTGCTTTCGTCGCTGATTTAATAATGGTGTGGTAAAGAATCGCTGGCAGTAAGAAAATACAGTAAACAGCATTTTGTTGCACATGATCTGCATCTTTAGGGTTCTTCAGTGCCTGCATTTACTTGATGTGTCTGCATTTACTTGATCTGTAAGCAAAATGCAATGGATAAATATGTATCACATGGGCAAAAGTATTGGGACACCACTTCATTCACTGTGTCTCCTGAAATCAACGGTATTGAAAAACGTTTATTCATATTTTTTGGAATAAATGTCTCTACTGTCCAAGGAAGACTTTTAGATGAAAGCATTGCATCCTCGAACCCGACCATTATCAGATCCCAAACAGAACCCGGGTTTGTCATTAATGGTCTAGAAGGCGGGCACTTCTGCGAAATGACCATCCAGTGTCTCTCAGTCCAACGATATACTCTACCTCTCAAAGTCTTTGTGTGTGTCAAGTCTAACAGTCCAACAGTCCAAAAGGTACATTACCCAAAAGTAGCTTCTCAGCCTTATAGGACAGTGGGGAACGCAGTTTTACGCCCTCTTGTGGTAAGACTTAGTGTCTAATCAGACCTCACCTGTTACCAGTAAGCTCTGAGTGCAGTGTAAATATACACCACCTTAACTCCTCTGGATGAATCTTCACACCAGTAAACACACACTGAAGCACATAATTAATCAGAAATATGAGGTAAACAAAAATATGTACAATGTCCCCAGGACGGGGATTGGCAGTCCATGATTTACACTGTTTGGCCACTAGGGAAATCCAGGCACACGAAACCAGCCAAACCCAGCCTTCAAAATGCATTTTAACCCGAAAACAGGCTTCATAAGGATATTCTGTACAGATTAGTCTGTACGCAGCTCTGGAGAGACGTCTATGTTAAGACAGAATCTTATCTAAGCTGGGCCTTTAATCTGCAGCCATGCTAAATGTTACATCGTAGTTATTTAGTGCTCTATAATTTTGTGGGAAGCATCTCCATGCTCTGGGAAACCTCCTCGTCTGGAAGTCTGGCTCCCTGGCTCGGGCCTTCCTGTTCTTTACAAATCCTATAGCAACAGATATCTTTCTAGAGACCCTAATCAGATGTAGGTGCACCCCCTGGTTGGGCTCACACCCATCTTGAGGCACTTTCTCAATTTGTCTGGTATTCTAGCAGTTCTGCTTAGACATTCCGTTTGCTCATTATTCGTGTGGTTTTGGAGTTTTGCAAGTTTGGGAGTGTATATTTTTATTTTCCTCTGAAGACTCTCTGCTTTTTTAAGGATTCCTGATTTAGTAGTTTGTGTCCTCTTGTCTTGAAGGTCTGGGTCAAGTTTCCCCAAATCATTTTAACTGTTAGACTGTTAGAGTGTGTGTTTATGGGAATAGTTTGAGGAAAATTTTACATTCGCACAGTTGTTTGGTTTCCAAAGTTTGCTTCTCACTGCAAAAAAAATGAGTAGATGAGTAAATCCTTGAAGGACATCTCAGTTATTCCAAGAACCTATGAGCTCCTCCAAGAACTCAAACATTCCTCAGTGCTCCTAGAGGTGCCTCAGAACTTTTGATATTCCTCAGTATAAAATATGGTTTGTCAAGGAACCCATTTGAATGAAGAACCAAAGATCCACACTTTGCAGGCAATTACATGCTGGTTTCTAGGCTTCATATCTCAGGAGTAACCTACAGATATGTTACATATATTATCTATTTTCAGTGAGTAATTCAGCTCAGAAAACAGCTTAAATTCATTTGATTCCATCTGAATTAAACGAAGAAAGGAAGGGAGGAGTTGTTTGCTCTCTTTCTTTGCTCACACAGTGTTCAAATTTCAGAAAAGTGCTGAGAAAGAATAATACAGATACATGATACTGTTACTCAGCTTGTCCTTCAGCAGCCTAGGCTGTATAGCGCTAAAGGCTCTGGAGAAGTCGAAGAAGGTGATTCTCACAGTGTGAGATAACAGCATCATCTGCTCTGATGCCAGGCTGGTAGAGAATCCTGTACATGACTTGAGGAGCCTGGCGTTGATGCCATGTGGACCTACAACTTTCCTTGTCTTGATTTTCCTTGGTTCATTCCTCACCTGGGCCATTGTGAAGGACAGATTGGAGCAGGGGGCTGGGTGCTGCAATGTATGGATGGTAGGAGGGTGGCTGTGAGCTGAGAGATATTAAGATTGGAGTGAGTATGAGGCAGCATGCTGGTAGTGTCTCTGTGGGATGAAGGGCAGGTGAGTGATCAAATCAATTAAAGAGCAGATTGAGGTTGTTCACCCACTTCTGGTCCCCGACCACCTGGGATTCGGGCTTCTTGGGACCAGAGATGGTTTTAAGGCTCCGCTGACATTTATGTGTTGTAACTAATCCTCCAGCTTCCTCATGTAGTTGTTTTTTCCCTCTCTTATTCTCCTTCTCAGGTCCCTCTGCACAGATTTCACCTCATTCTTGTTACCTTACCTGAAGGCCCTCTTCTTCTCTTTTAGAAGGAGTTGTCTGTAATGCGGTGAGTGAACCTGTCAATGTCCTCCACATTTGGATCTCACACTTTCTCCCACACTGTGGTTTCAAAATTGTGCTGTCTATACATTTTATGGGGGAAAGTGTATAAAAGTGAATTTTGGCTGAACAATTGCATAAGTTCAGTTCCACTATCTGACAGTAACCATTATTGTTGCAGGTCTTTAGAGAAGCTCAGCACAGGATAGCTCTCACCCTTTCACTATAGTTTTAGTTCTTCAGGTTGTTGTGAGGTCCATGGCATTCTGTTATTTGATCATTTTCATTTTGAGTTCTTCTCAGCCTACAGCCTGGCTTTTCCTCATCTGCTCTGGTTCTTTGCACTTCCCCTTTAGGCTTTTCCCTATTCTTCTTAACATTCTCTGGCTCTTCTCTGCCTTTTCTGGTTTGTCTCTACTTCTTCTAGTTGGTCTCTAAAATTTCTGATTCTTTGTGGCCTTTTCTAGCTCTTCTCAGCTTCTTCTGGTTCTTCTCTTCCCCTTTAAGTTCATCTCATTTTTTTTCCCTGGTTTGTTGCTGCTTGTTCTGGATCTTCTCGGCTCTGATTCTTTTCAGCCTGTTTTGGTTCTGCTCTCTGTGTTCCGGTTCTTCTTGCTTGTTCTGGTTCTTGTCTGCTTTATTTGGTTCTTATTTTTCTGTTTTGGTTCTTCTCTGCCTGTTTTGGTTCTTCTCTGTGTGTTCTGGTTCTTCTCCTTCTGCTCTGGTTCTTTTCTGCCTGCTCCTCCTCTTCCCTCTACAGGAATGCTCTGTCCTCTCCCCGTCTTTCAGTCTGTTCTTTGGCAGGACGCTGCACATTCTATTTCTTTAAAGTTCAGACTCACTTAATGTTTCTAATGAAACTGCAGTGGAAATAACCTCCTCTTATCTGTCATTTGTACCATTTGCTCATCCATTCTGCTCTCTGGGCTCCTCTCTGCTATGAAAGGTACGTTTTCATGGAAGCACATTTGATAGCCAGACATTTGCTTCTCTGGAACCTATTAGGAAAATATATTAAGTAAATTCCCTCCCAGTGTGATTTGTACCAGGAGTCTTAACCCCTGATGAGCTTCAAGGCTTTGGGAGACGTTGGGATTTTGACAGCAGACTGATGGCTTTAATTGGGACACTTCATGTTAATGTTATTGTCTTTGGCGTGCTCGCTCTGACGCTTGCCCACTCTGTCCTATCTTACTCTGTAGGCCTGTAAAGTTCTACATACATTACGCCATCTCCTCTGATGTTATTTTTACGATGTTGGCAAGGCGGTAGCATCCATTAGGAGGATCTACTGAATCAGCTTCATACAAAGAGTTATTCTATTATTGTGCTAAACATCTGACTGCTAGGTTAAGTTCTGTTTTTCAGACACCCCAGAGAAACAGATAACCTTTCAGAGCCCCAGGAGAGAGGCTAATGAGATTTAGGTGGGTCTCCTGATTGGACTAATACCCATCTTGAGATGTTTCAGATGTTCCTCCTGGTTTCAGAGCAGTACGTTTGAAATGATTTACACTGTTAACCCACAACATTACCATCAGATCCTTGCTTAAGCATTCACTGTCCATTCGATCAGCTCCTCTGACCGTACAGGAGGTGGAGCAACTAGGTAGGAGTGTCTGATAGAGTGGACAGTGAGTGGACACAGTGTTTAAACACTCCAGCAGCACTGCTGTGTCTGATCCACACATACCAGTGCAGGTTTCCAGTCCTTCTTGGCCTTCAAGTTTTACAGAAACAAGTTTGACTGAATTTTGGGACACTAATATGGACATTGTGTGATCTGTGATGTGGGTCGTGGAAATAAATTATGTTTTTAAGCAAAATCTTACACCGATTTTTGAATAAATGCAAAAACAATGCAATTTCTGAAACATTTTAATGCTTATATCTTGAAGTACACTGTGGAAACGCTGGGCAGGGATTTCAGTGTGACTCACCGGTGTCAGTAAAGATGGACTGGAGTAGAGATCGGAGTTTAAAACAGTAGCAGTCTGAATTTCGTCCATTCCTTCGTGTGTTTTCAGAGAGGGTCAGACACTTCATCTCCAGTCATTCAGTAAATACTGCTGTAATCAGTCTAAGGCTGTTGACTGGAGGCTTATAAGTAAACTTGTTAAGTGGATTTTCTCACTGTTATTTTTACGTTACAGGCGTGTAGATGGCGGAGGGTGTAAATAATAGCTCACGCTGGGCTCGGGGAGCTGCAGGGAGAAACCCGAGGCCTTGCGTCAGCAGGAGACGTGTGTATTGTGACAGGCGGCTGGTTTGTGTGCACAAACGGAGGCTGAGCTTTGCGGGGAGAAAGGCTTTGGGCTTGGCCGAGTGTTGACACCTCCAGCTGTCTCTGGCGTGAAGGAGCGATCCAGCTGGGCAGAAGGCCAGGTGAACCCACAGCCATGTCTTCTCTTTTTCTCTTTTCTTCAGTGAAAGCTTGAATTTCTCCCATATTTTCAGCCAAAGATTGAACTGATAATGAAAAGCGGACTTAGGAATTTTTGGAACGCTGGTAAAATGTGTCCTGAATGTGTAAAAGCACAGGCTGTGCTACCAGTGAAGGAAAGCGAATAGCACCGAGTGGTGGTATTCGAATGACATCATGTGAACTGGTGAAGATTACCTTCCATTCATTGTTGGTTAAAGATTGATGTGACTTACTGTCAAGCATTCAATAAAAAATATTATTTTAAATATAATACATTAATTTATTAATTTTGCATGATTTTTGTATCTATATATATATATATAATTATATATAAAACATAGGACACCATTGAAAATGAAAATTGTATATATATTTATATATAAAATGGTAAATTTTTGTTTGTTATAAATATTACTTTCTTATTTTTGCTGAAAAAAGAATATTTTGCTGTTGTTGGCACTTTTAAAGTGTCCCCTACACCTACATCTCTAGCTGAAGTATTTAAAAGTATTTCTAAAAGTAACAAAAAATAGAACTGTCAGTGGTGAGCTCAGCATTCATCCCCGTTCAGTTATCCTTTACATTCATATGATTTTCCTTTGCTCTCCACTTTCCTCTGTATATTTTTCTAATTTTCTCCCTCAGTCGTCACTCTTTCTTCCCTCATCTCACTTTCTCCCTCTTTTCCCTTCCATTCCTCTTTTCCCTTCTCTCTCTCTCTCTCTCTCTCTCTCTGATTTCTCTCAGAGAGAGAGGGACAGAAAGAGTGTGTGTTAGAGAGCAAGAAAGAGTGAGTGAGAGAGAGGGAGAGAGAGAGAGAGAGAGAGTTATTGGAAGACTCTTCTCCTCCTCCCACTCCTTTCTTTCTCTCTCTGAGCCACAGTAGCTGCTCATCCCCCTCTCCTCTCCTCTGTCCTCTCCTCTCCTCCACTACCCAGCCCTCCACTCCTCCACCTCCCCCCCCACCCGTTCCTCTTGGCCAGTCTGACAGCTTCAGGGAAGTTATAAAAACTGTTGATGGTGCAGAAAAGGGGAAAGGAGTGATGTTGTGGCTGAACTTTTTGGCTCAGGTTTTCTTCTCTTTCTTCTTTTCTCGTTTTTTTTTCCCCTCCAGTTGCTTCCTCACATCTTTATTTTCCATATCCTCATATAAACTGCTACTGTTGAGCTTCACCATCCCCAATGGCCTTCAGCTCAGAGCGCTGACGGATGTGTTTTGGGCCTTGGTACTGACTGAGGAGACGTTCCCGATCCAGAAAAGAACACAAAACCATCCTGAAAAAGAACAGAGTTATTTGGCTCGATTCAGAATGTTTGAAACATACATTACATTCCCACCACTCTACCGTGGAGCCACTTCTAAAGTTCGAAATATAGATCTAAAAACCCAGAGCTGGACAGCCTTATATGCTGAGCACGACTGATATATAGGGCCCCATAAATTATTAAGGGCCCCCACGTTTCCCCATTGCCTCAAGTTAGGGAGAGTAAGTATTTCATTAATCTGAAGGCACTATCCTTCAGGACATGAGAAGGTTGGAAGGTTGGATTGTTAAATAATAGTCTAGTAACCAGAGCCACGGGAAGATGGCTGGGTGGGGGATGAGCTGGGGGTGTGGAGTGGGGTCATGGGGTTTTGTGCTCTCGCATAGTAAACAAGCATGGACCAATCTTTAAAGCAGAAAAGTGAAAATACACCAGCTGACTCCTTAATGATCCATTCCACCTTAAAAAAAGGGAAGCAGCTACTTACAAGTGCAATGCTGAGTTCTTTGAAGTTTCTATTCCACCTTAAATGCTACTGCTATATTTAGAACATCATACTAACACAGCTTAATTGACATTTTCATTCCACCTTAAACAGTGAAGGTCTTGGTTAGATCAAGAGCTGTCTTGGTTTATAACTTATAGTTATTCCACCTTAAATTTTCCTATATCAAGAGACAGGATATGGATATGATTGGTGATCACACTCCTCCTATATTAATATCTGATATGTGTGACTGTCTCTTATGAATGCTTTTCTAATTTTTTGGCTACAAAACCAACGTATCTTGATTTTGCTGGAGTAACTGTCTCCACTGTCCAGGTCTTTTAAAACAGAAACATTGCTGTGAGGATTTGACTGTATTCAGTGAGGTCAGGATGTTGAATGGTCATCACCACACCTCTTTCCCAATTCCCCAACACATCCCCTGGACTGGATGGAGCTCCATCATTCCAGAGAACACAGTTCCACTGCTCCACAGCTCAATGCTGGGGGGCTTTAAACCCCTCTAGTCCACGCCTGCTATTAGACATGGTGTAGGTTCATGTTTGTTTATCTGCTCCAGAGAGTCCTATTCTATTGGCAGCACTTCTCTACAGGTACTAGACAAGCTGTGTGTGCATTTGCACATCTGTGTCAGAAATGGGTGCAGCTTAGAGTAGGTACCCATTGTGTCTCCAGAAGGGTTCCAGCAGCACAGCACTGAAGAGTTGCATAGGTTAACTGGAGTCTTTCACCAGTTGTCAGTGTAATTTCGGGGCTGTGAATGCAGCGATGTTCTGCCGCAGCCCAGCGCTGCCAAAGTAAATTGGTGGAACACAGCCGTATAAAAGATAAAAGAGCAGAAAATTGCACCAGAAAGTTTTGCAGCATGAAAGATACCAGCTTTTCGTTTCTTGTTATGAAACGTTCTGCTGTCGGTTAGTGGACAGAGATCCTGCCAGTAACGGCTCAATCAGGAGCTCTCATACGCAATTCATTTGCAGCCCCTCTGTAAAAGTGCAAAGGAGGCACTTTGCCGGGTAAGGGGGGGGAAGAAATTGTGTGTGTGTGTGTGTGTGTGTGTGTGTGAGAAAGTTCTGTGGCATTTTTAAACTTGAGATGTCTGTAATGTTAGCCCTTTGCCAGTGTGCCGCAGCCTCGGAGCCTTCGTCATGAGAAATTAGCCCCATGGCTCCTGCCAGGAAACATTTGTGTTTTCTCTTCGGGAGAAGCTTCTGCACAGGTCTGGCTCTGCTGAGAGCTGCAGCGGTGTTCAGATGATTCCCCTTAAAGGAAGAACCCGGCCCAGCTGTGTACAAACCAACAAACATCCACAAGCCCACACACGGACTCTTGATTTGTGTTCGCTCAAAGAAGAAGGATGTTTCAGGTTGTTACAGTCCAGCCTGCTCTCAAGAGCAATTCACACATATGTGACTGAAACAGCGTTTCAGAAATCCTGCAACGTGTACTAAATGTTCAACCCTCGTGTCAACGCACGTTTTACTGATGCGAATGTTGGAAAGCAACCAGTGTAATTATATCATCTGAAGCTACACCTCGACCTAAACCTAATCCCTAACCTTAACATAACCTAACAATAACCTTAAAAATATCCAAAATTAACCTAACCTAAACGTAACCTAAATTAAACCTAACCCTAATCTTAATCATAACCTAAATATAACCTAAACTGAACCTAACCCCAAACGTAACCTAAATGTAACCTAAATATAACCTAACCATAATCATAATCATAACCTAAATATAACCTAAACTGAACCTAACCCCAAACGTAACCTAAACATAACCTAAATTAAACCTAACCCTAACCTTAATCATAACCTAAATATAACCTAAACTGAACCTAAACCAGCTCAATGCTGGGGGTCTTTATACCCTCTAGTCCACACCTGCTATCAGACATGGAGACAATAGAGTCATGTTTGTTTATCTGCTCCAGAGAGTCCTATTCTATTGGCAGTACTTCTCTACAGGGACTAGACAAGCTGTGTGTGCATTTGCACATCTGTGTCGGCAATGGAAACCTAAAGTAGCAACTTAAAGTTGCTGGATGCATTCATTAGAAGGGGATTCCATAAATATGTGGACGTGTGCTGTACTTTTACGGGAAAGTTCATGTCATTGACTGCAGCAGCAGGAGGTTGTATTCGCGGATGACAGCTGGACTGATGTTTGATATAATGGTGGTTTCGTTGCTCTGTGATCAGCTGATTACTGACAGAGGTGTCATATAGAACTTTGATCTTTGTCCCAGAACTTTTATTAATGATGCTTTGAACGCCAGCTATGCTTTAACTGGGCGAAAGCTGAGATATCATAAGTACACTGTCGCGATTATTTCTGTTATGCAGAACTCGACAGTCTGTTTCTCAGCCTTTGATAATAATACATGTGACTCTAATGGTAAAAGTGCTCCACGGGTTCCTTGGACGGCGGCTTGAGGAAGCACTTTTGCTTTTATTGCAGTAAAATAAGGCGCTTGTGCTTTTGATGGGGCTTCGGTCGCTGCTTTAAGACTTTTTTCACTGCTTCTGTGCGGATTGCCTTCAGATGTCATTCGGCAGTGCGAATATGCTGATGTGGCTGTAAGTGATTGCAGACGAAAAACGTAAAAAAGAGAGACAACTGAAAGCAAATCCCAATAACGATAACAGACTCGCGATGGTTCACGGCCAGAACTGTGCGGTCAGTCGGCAGTGTAGTGTGTCAGTGGAGTTAGAGGAACAGATCCACGGGCGTTTTTCTTCTTCTTCCATCAGTGTTTTCCTCTCTCCGTGAGGCTCGCTCGCTCTTCTGTGTTCTCTTCCCAGGAGCCTGATGAGTGTTGAGAGGAATCCGCTTGGCCTGTTGAGGAAACCACTGTGTGTTGTGGTGAGGTAGAGTTTTGAGTTGGGTCTAGTTTGCTTCGCTTTGTCTTGTTCTGGTGTCAAACGCAGTGATACGCCGAGGCTTTGGCCTTGTTCTGCTCATGCATTAAAGGCCCATCACTGAGAGCTCTGCTGCAGAGCTGGTTTCATTCAGGAAGGAAATGCCACATAGTGGTTTATGTTTACAAAGCTCTGAAATAGCTTCCAAGCTTCCACCCTACATCTCATTCTGCTCACTGTCAAAATGATGGGTTTGAAGGTTCCTGCCGGCGGTTCGAATCCCAGGTCATGCTGCTTGCCATCAGCGGTTGGAGTCTGAGAGAGCAAAATTGGCCATGCTCTCTCTGGGTGGGTAGATGGAGCTCTCTACCCACTTCACACCCAGTGCCATGCTGGTCAGTGTATAGTATCAGTCCTGGTGACCTGGTGCTTTCCTCCGAGTGTGTCGGCTGTCCAATAACGATGCAAAGGCAGCTGACTTCACATGTATTGGAGGAGGCATGTGTTTGTCTTCACCTCCTTGTCTTCGGAGCATTGTATGAGAGAGAGTCCCAACAGGGTCGGGTATCTGGCACTTCTACATTTGGAAGGAAAATAAATAAAAAATACATTTATTTGTTTATAAATAAATTAATTTATTTACTAAAAAACACAATAATCATAATAATAATTATCATAATAATAACTCTAAATTCAATATACAGAATTGAGTGAAACAACTGACTTTAAACTCATTTTCCACAAATGATTTAGAAAAAAATATTTATGTAAAACTATTTACATAAAAATAATATTAGATGAACATTTACAGCAGTTTTCAAGCACATTCTGGTTTACCTGAAATTACCAGCGGAGAACCTTTAATGCATTCTAGAGCATCGAAGAACTTCTGAGAATTAAAAAAAATGCATATCTGTAATTTTAGTTTATTTAAACTATGCAGTGCTACAGTACTGTAAACATCTGACTCTGGAACTGCTAAAACATGTTTCATGAGATTGCTGGACTTACTGAATCCCACAGTAGGGACAGCAGAAGTTAATATAATATTGTGGTACAGCTCTAGTCAAGGCTCTTCACTGGAAATTGAATATCTATGGTTTCAGGATGGAGGTTCTAGAGAAAAAAATGTTTACTCCAAGTTATTCTAAAATTAGAGGCGTATAAAGCCCCCCAGCACTGAGCTGTGGAACAGTGGAACAGTGTTGTCTGGATTGATGGTGTGATGATCATATTGCCTCCTGACACTTGACCTCTTGCCTCTAGTCACTGAATGCAATCAAATCCTCACAGCAATGTTCCACAATCTAGTAGAAAGTCTTCCCTGGACACTAGAGAGAGCTAGTCCAACTAAAGCAGGATAAGCTAATGTTAATACTCTTGATTTGAGAAGAAACAGTGAATGAGCAGGTGTCCCGATACTTTTGTCTATATAGTGTATGTACATTATGTGTATGTGTGCTTGTTTACTGTCCATCGATGGTCCCGAAGGGCCTCAATCAATCAAAATCAGCTTATAAATGAGGATAAGCCATTGCAAATTTGCCCACCTCATCATTAGACCATTCCCTGGCTCTGCTGAAGATAGAAGCCGAGAGGCATCGGTGTGTGTGAGTGTGTGTGAGTGTGTGTGTGAGAGTGTGTGGATCTTATTTGAGCTGCACCCTGCTGACATATCTCCAGAATCAAACTCAAAACAGATGGCCTGCGCATGTCCCGAAATCCTCCTGTATTTCAATTAAATTAGCTATTGACTTTGTCATCTCAACCAAGCGTCGCCTGACGAATGATCGGCTGAGCAAATTTATGAAAAATAACAAAAATAAGAGAAAGGTGTAGGTTTTTGCAGCTCCGGCCAATACCGTACGCGTGGACGGAAGAGGAGTAGGAGGAGCTTTGACTTGCGTGGGTTGCCAGACCCAGCGTTACGTAGCTCTCCCCACTCAGCAGGGTTTGTGTTTCTTGGAGGCTCGCCTACCCAGATGTTTCTTTTTGAGCCACTGTAAGCGATACCTCCAAACGTGGGTTAGTTATTCAACCCAACCCAACACCCACATAACGCCATGTTTCTATAAGCGGAATCAATATGGATTTGAAGGAATAACGCCCACCCTCCCCCAGCCCCCCACTCGCCAAACCTCCTCTTCGTGTAATTCCTCATACGTTCCTCTGCTGGGCCTCAGAAGAACTCAACAAAATTACCCAAAGTATAAAAACGCAGGTGGGCGGACTGCGCTCTTGTCTGACATGAAAAGAGCAAAATAGGGTTGATTGAAGAGGTTGTTAAACAATGCGGCATTAACTACCCGCCATCACTCCTCACTACTTTCTCTCTGTCTTAATTATTCAAGGGGCATCCAAAGAACAAACGCCGTATTTCACTGCGAATATTGCTTTGTGCTTTTGGGCTTTCATTTACGTGATGAATCTGCTGAGAAGTTGGTCTGGAGCCTGCGAAGACTGATTCCCTCGCCTTGTTAATTCACGCAGAAATGATATCCCGAGGAATTCCCCCCTCGCTGAGTTCTGGCACAGTTGCAATTAACACAGATCTCCATGCTGACAGCTAACGAGTGTAACTAATTCATTAAAGTTATATCACCAATACTAATAAATACACCTTAAAGTCTGAAGACAGAAATCATAAACTTTAAAAATGATTTCAGAAGTTGTGGGGGCATTTCACATTCCTCAATCCACGGTGTGGTGTGTACCAAGAATACGCCATGAAGGGCATTCCCACCCACAATGGACGGCGTAGTGACTTAGCTCTGCCGGTCAATGATGTGTTCATGCAGACTCGTTGCATGAGAATACATCCCATACTACCACGGAACCACCAGCCTCCGCAGTGCCTTATCGACAACAGGTCCAGCTTCATGGGATTTGCACCAAACACGGGCATTTTAAATAGTTTGAACCTCCACTAGATTCTGGAACATTGCTGTGAAGATTTGACTGCATTTAGTGACAGGTGCTTCAGTGAAGTCAAGATGTTGGATGATCAGCCCAACTCATCCCTCATACATATACCACAAGTACTGGATGGAGCTCCATCATTCCAGAGAGTTCCACTGCTCCACAGCTCAATGCTGGGGGGCTTTATCCCCCTCTAGTCCACACCTGGTAGGAGACATGGCATTATCTACTCCAGAGAGTCCTTTTGGCAGTACTTCTCTACAGTGCATTTGCACATCGATATCAAATTAAAGAAGCTGAATGCATTTTTTAGGAGGGGTGTCCACAAACATTTGGACACATGTTTCAGAATCAAACCGCAGCCTAGAATGGAAAACATGATGGCTGCAATGCACTAGAACACATGAAAGACGATGACGGTGGAGCTGCCTGATGAGGATCTGTGGAAGAGCCGCAATAACTGGCTAAAAATAAGTGGCACAGCTTGCTTTGGAACAATGCAGCACAAGTGTCTCCTATTTGCTTGTTGTTCGGGCGAGGTTTCATCCCACCATCAATACTTGTCATGATCCAGGGAGAGACGTAGTCCCCTCGCCATTAAAAACATGCCAATGCCATGACAGCTAGGAATTATAGCTCCTCTAATGGGTCAATCTCTCCGTGGCAATAAATAAGACGGCCTTTCGTTTGAATATTTGCCAGAATATCTTCGCTATTAATTTATGTGTGTCTCGGATTTCGGCCTCATCTCCAGCGAGCGCTCAAAAATGTAGGCAGAAGAATGAACGCCGAACTTATGACGTGTTCACACACACACACACACACACACACACACACACACACACACACACTGAGTAAATGTTAGTTTTGTTCAGTACCCTGGCAGCGTCCGTGGCAGATGGGGATGATGATGATGATGGTTGTCCCAGAGCACACGAGTGAACCCCAGCATATCTCTACTCGGATGCTTTGGTCTTTAAATAGAACCCTCTGCCGTAATCCTTCCATTGTTTCGACAGCGGACAGTCGTGTCACCAAAGGTACGCGGAGTCAAGTGCGGTCCAAGTTTGCCGTGGGTGACCGCACACCCCTCCACCCCCGTCCCTGACGATGACTCACCAGCCAGGGGCTGCAGACGGCAGGGTTCGAATTTCAGACAAGCCCCATAAAAACCAATCAATGTCAAACAAACAGACTACTTTGAGAAAGAGATGAGCAAAGAGGACGGAGAGAGAATTCCTTTTGCTTTACTCTGATTACAAACAGGTCAGCCTCATTTGTTAGTTTTCCTTCCTTTTTCGAGATATTTTATTATGAGCTTGAAATGCTGCTAACTGCACTGCGTAACGATGCTCTGCTGGACAAAACAAACAAACAAACAAACAAACAAACAAACAAAAAAACAGCCGGGCCAGCTTAAGGTGGTCAGGTTGGTCAAGCTGGCATGTAGTATGTTGTTTGACGCTGATGGTTTAGCTGCTCTACAAGCATGATCAACCTAACCAAGCTTGACCATGGTGGACAAATGGATATGGACTCATCCTGCTGTCAGTCTGAGAAAGGAGCAGCCTTTTGAGACAGAGCAGAGACAGTACGGAGCATGTCATAGGTCACAGCCTGAGCAGCAACGCTATTGTTTGGGGACACGTTGAAATTGATCTTGTGTTTGCAATTTTTTTCATGCCATCAAATCTCGCTGAAATGCATGGAATTTTACTGGCTCCGTCCACATGCTTCTTTTCTTCTGTATCTCCCAGCTTGACCAGAAATGCACGTGCACTTCTGTGTCCTTAACCGGAGGGTCAAAGCCCAAATTCCACTTCCCAACTGTAGGGGGAGTCCAGGAGCAAGAAATACCAGTGCGGACGGAGGGAGTAGAGTAATATTACAGGTTTTTACACTAATATGTTTATGCTTTTGGCAACTCTGATGAGAGATCCTGTGCAGCTCCAAAGTCCTAGAGTGTCGGACAGTTTGCTGAGCCCAGAGTAGCAATGATAGAAACAATCTTCTCCCATTCAGTCAGTGATTCAGTTTTCATCTAAAATTAATACATAATATTGCTTTAACACATCTCAGCCTGAGCCGACTCTAAACGTAATCTAGTAGTGTATACTGGTCACGTCTTCATGTTTAATTTTACATTCCACCTTAAATGATACAACAGCTTCATTTTAACACTAACATAGTGTGAAGCGTCTTTGAGGCTTTGTTGGTTCGGTGTGTGATTTTTTTTCAATCATCATAGCAGACCTCAGAGGGGAAGGGTGACATATCCAGTCTACCACTTTAAAAGTTGTGTAGTGAACCCAAATCTAACTCAAAAACAACGGTGTTAAAGGTTTTTCCAGGTTCAACTTCATTGGAAAAGGGTAAAGGATTGTTTTGGAACGGATTGCTGGGTCCACCACGTCACTGAAATTCAGTATCATTGGTTCTTCTATGAGATCACTGAATTCAGGTTTATTATCTGACCGTGAGAACCTTTATCACCACTTTCTGAAGATCCCTAGACCCGAAGGTTTCAGAGATGGAATCAAACACACCCGGAGTGGTTTTAAAGTTTACAGTGAACAGCAGGTCGAGGAATGTTTGTGACATAATCCGAATTGAAGGTGTTAGCTGACACCCCTCGCTCTGGAATTCCACAGGGGTCTGTATTAGAGCCAGTCTGTTTGTTGTTGCTGTTCAAACTCTACTGATGGAGTTTCCATATTCCGTCCCAGACCGCTCCGTCGCAGGTGGGTCTTAAATACCCCACTGCTGCCTTACTGCTGCATCCAGCCTTGCAGCAACAGGTGGGCGAGCAGGGAGCGGTGGGGGTGTAGGGGGTGGGCTTTCAGGTTTGATTTTATGAGCTCCCCACTCTCTGTCTGGGCGGCAACACGAGCTGTCAGACGTGCCCTTTGGACCAGCAGTAAAGAGGGAAAGAGCGAGGGGGACGAGATGAGAGCGCATGCCCTTAGCTTTGGGGCTGGTTTTATAGCAGCAGAACGTGATTGAAATTTTTACTCTGGGGTAAAGACACCACATCAAAAACCCAACAAACCAGGAAAACGCAGATATTGTGTTCACACTATTGAATTACATAACTTTTAAAGCTAAAACAAAGAGTGTTCCCAAGAGGCCTACAGTTTCCAGCGAGGCGTCCTCGCCGTAACTCGTAGCTTTGGCTGTTCCCGTTTCTGAACCCAAAGGAAAGAGCTGGAGAGGAAACTCTGGTGTTTTATAAAGAAATTCCTGATTTTGCAGTCGTTGACTAATCAAAAGCTGCACTTGATCACTTTTCACCACCAGAACATTCCCTGATTGGTTCGACAAGAACTTGACTGAGAAGCTCCAGCCTGAGAACGGTTTTGTTGTGGTCTGATTTTCATACAGAATCTGGGTTGGAGCCCTAAGCTGCTGGCTGGAGATGGAGCTGGTCTGGAAAACGATGAATTATGACAGTGTGAGAGAGGAGAGGACGACAGCCTCCATAAAACCCCTCCGCCCGCTCCGTGCCAAAAAATAATAATGTCACCATCGTAGAGATACTGCTCCGTCAGGCGCTTGCCAACAGCTCGAGAGGAATGAAAGGCATCTTCTCTTTTTCGCAGTAATGAACACTTTCATTAGGGTGTGGAGAGACGTCTAATGGTTGGTTACGGGAGCCAAACAACTGGCTCGAATTATTCAGAATTTTCCCTTATTAACACGTTGGATCTCAGGCTGGTGGAGGAGAAAGCTAGAGAACGAGGAGCTGGCAGGAGCTGAGGGGGGTAGAGGGGCATTTAGCAGCTAAATGACGGGTACTTTACGCCCCAGCCACAAGACGTCTATGTGCGGCGAGCTAGGGGACAGTGGGCAACGGCTGAGTGAGCTTCCAAAGCTCAGGTAATCCCCTCCAAACCGGATGGAAAATAAAACGCCGCCCTGGAGAATTTCCACTCAGGAGGATGGTGAAATGTAACCTGACCTGACGGCTCAAAAAAGGCTTGAAAATGACCAAGGACAGCAGACAGGAGGAAATAATAAATAAATAAATAAATAAATAAATAATATAGAAATAAAGTTAAATTGGGGATTTGTCATGTGGTTTAACCCCTTTATCCACTGAAATACTCCACTACTGTACTATTGTCTTAAAGTTGATACGATAATGAAGCATAAATTTAACTGCAATATTTGTAGTAAAATTTAATTTATTTCCATCTATAACTCAATTATTCATTAGCTGCAATTAAAGTTGTAGGTTCTGCGTAGGTTCTGCAGGCAAAAGCACAAGGAACTAAACTGTCAATCCACATATGGGGTCTTAGAGGGTGTTAATAGGTGGACATTTCTGAAACAAATCTACCATTTTTTTTATTATTTAAAAATAATAATGAATTTCTTAGAACATAAGTCATCATTGCTGTCATACATCATCTCAACTCTCCTGAAAGTGAAGCCAGGTCAGTGAGAGCTGTGAGAATGCTTTTAAACATCATGTGAACTTGATGGCTCTAAGGTTATGTATTTATCTTATGTACAATAATACATAATGTGTCTCCAGAGATTCAGCACAGCTTCTGATCTAATTTTACGTTGTCCTCCACGTGGAAGAGTGGACATTTGATCTTCATTGGAACTATAGTAAGAGATGGAGGTGATTTAACTAAACACATACAACCGAAGAAACGTATTTAAACAACATTTATAAAACTGTTATTACAAACTAATATCTGGTTTCTCCTCCTTTGGCTGAAATAATGTCAGTTAGATGTTTCTATAGACCAAAGACGTCCTTACGTTGTCCTCAAGCCCCCTCTGATACAATAAAGAGCTCCACACCCTGAACTTTTTAATGTAGCTTTTAATATTTATCTAAATGAATCATTTTCTTAGAAGGTGATTCATTACTGCTGTCATACAACATCTCACCTCTCTGGAAAGTGAATCCCCTGCTCTCGCATTCCCTCTCATTTCCAAATGGGGCGACTTTTCCATTCACGTGTCACCCAAAACGTTGCTGGCCCACATTCCCACATGTCCACTTTACTAATTACATTACTGTACCAAAGCGCTAATAATTTTTTCTGCGTGAAGGCCAACGTATAATTAGATCAAAAGTTGGGCCCAATCTCAGGAGGCCTGTTTTACCCAGGCCTGCTATTCCGAGCGCCGGCTGACTAACGATGGGCCTTTTTAAGCCTGATTGGGGCTTAGCGCCTGTTTTCCTCTCGCCGGAGCGAGAACTGCGCATGAGTACACATCTCTCGTTTTTATTTAGGCCTTCAAATCCTCTCGATTGGATAAATGGATGTGCCTCGGCTATTTCAGGAGGGTGTGTGTGAGAGCGAGTGTGTCTCTAAAGTGCATGGTGCTTGTTTCAATCTCATTCTGGATCTAAAAATAAGATACCCTTCTCTTCGGCCAATACGGTCAGCGCTGTTACATCGGGAAATCTGAGTTCAAGTGAGTGTTGCTGTTAGGGAATGTGTAAGCCATGTACACTAGGCCTGTATGCTCCTAAAAGCTCTTTACATGCTTAACCTTCACATCTAACAGCTCAAAAACACACTTCACATGTAGTTGAGTCAGTTTTATGCCTAATGCCGCTCGCCAGCGGGGTGAGAACGGTGAGAATGCTCATAAATGTCATGTGGACTTGGCAGCTGTAGGGTTATGTATTCTTCGTATGTAAATGGTTATATAATGTACATGAATTTTAACTCTATTGAGAGAGTTTATTTGAAATACTCATTAAAATCATTTGCAAAATTGACAGAAATGTCAAAATGAGATGTTTCCCATAATAATATAATAAAGTGGTTTCTGTGATGGAAAGATCTCAAGACCCTGCTGCAGCAAAGCAGCTTTAAACCATGACACTTCCACCAAACAGCTGTTTACAGCAAATATGTCTTCTGTAAATGTGATGCTGGGCTGAACTTGCCACGACGGCCTGATCTGGCCATGTTTGCAGTTGTTTTAAATGTTGTAAATTATTCTCCGTGCAGTGGAACATCTGACGAATTATAATCCAGAATCATCTGCATTCAAAGCGCCTTTCTGAAGGCCTCAGAGAGCATGTTTCTTCATGTTTCTTCAGTTGTGTGTTTATTTATATCACTTCCAGCTCTCAGTGTAGTTACAGTGAAGGTCAGATGTCCGTCTACTTAAATATGTAAGACAAATGTTTTCACATTTCATTTTTTTCATATTAATGTATATTTACTGGACTGACCAATAGTAATAGTCCACAGGTTCGATCAAATTAACCCATTAGACCTTGTATAAAATCCCAAACTTGAATTCTTTACTACAAGAACTTTGCTGTCATAATTCACATCATTTTTATAGGCCCTAACGTCGAACCCTGTGGGTCTCCACAATGGAAAATATATGAAACAGTGACCAAATAAACCAAATTGTTCGATATTTTGTGCAATAGAATTATTGACTGCACATGCAGGTGTTAATATACTTTTAAATTGCTTTTTAAAGACTGAAAAATAAAAACAGCTGAGAATTTGGGCTAAAATTAAGAAGGTTTTTCTTGTATATTTCAGGGAAATGTTACAGTTTATTAATATATAGTCATATATGCGTATTAATGGTCATACGTAGATGTCATTAAATAACTCTTTCTTGCAAAAACAAGGAAATATGTTCTCATTCTGACTTTAATTACACCTAAAATCATACACTCACGTTGTACAGAGAGCAGTTAGATAAAAACAGCACACGTTTGTTTAATTCTGACACGTTCATGCTCTGAAAATGAAGGTCGAACATCGACTAACCAGTCCAGTCGTCCATTCGCTGCTCTGTGATTTAACATTTCGGGGTCTGGGCAGCAGTGTTGTGGAGAGACAGCTGGGTTGTGAACGGGAAGGTTATGATCACAGTGCTTTCATACAGACTTTATTTCATCCCCCCACTCCAACACCACCACCACCCACCCAGCCCTCAGACAGGTGGGCCTTGGCTCCAGTTTCAGCAAGCTTTTTCCTCTCTCTTTTTTTTTGCTTCTTTTCTTTTTTATGTGGGCGCCTCTACAAGCATCTGGTGGACCTCATGGGACTGGTGGGCTCGTCTGTCAGTCAGTGGTCACTTCCTGTCCAGTACTGTCAAGGGTGGAGTGAAGATCATTTCTTCACTATTATACTATTCATGTTTGGTATCCATGAAAACACAGCATATGTGATGTGGAAAGCGTAGAAAATGGGTGTAACCATGGAAATGTACTTGTTAATCGGTACACCGTAACCATGTAAATGGTTGTTGCAAAATCATGTAACACAGTAAACCAATTACGGGAAAGGCTCTAGTGTAATCAACTAAATGGGTGTTAAATGAGTGTTAAAAGGGGTCCTACCATGGAAATGGACATAACATTACTATGTAAATGGTTTTACCATGGAAATAGGTATAACATTACCAAGGAAACTGGTATAGTGCAACCCTGGTAATGGGTATACTGTTACCATGGAAATGGGTATAGTGTTGCCACAGAAATGGGTATAGTGTTACCATGGAAATGGGTATAGTGTTACCATGGAAATGGGTATAGCATTACCGACAGTTACCAAGGAAATGGGTATAGCATTACCATTGACATGGGAATGGAGTTGCCGCTGACATGGCTACAGTGTAACTGTGAAAATGATTATATATTTATTAGATGTAACATAATCATGTAAATGGACGTTGGATTACTGAGGAAATGAGTGTATAGTGTTAACCGGGGTACAGCCTAACCGTGGAAACGTGCCCCACCAATCCAGGTCTGCACTATTTACACTAGGGGTCAGCATCCTTATCCTCAAAGGGTCGGCGTGGCTGCAGGCTTTCATTGCTACGATTCCACTGGTTTAATCAGTTGCTCTCAGTGTCAGATGGTCAGTGATGTGATGAGAGATCCTGCTAATGCAGTACTGACCTCATATTCAACGTGCATTAAAACAATAATCAGCTGTTTACAGACTGACCACAGCGGTGAAGAAAACTATATTTAAGTGTTAAATCCATGCTTTAGTAATTTACCTCGACTGAAGAGCTGCAGTAAGAGAGTAAGAGAGTGTGAGATCTGCACTGTAACAAACAGGCAAATTTATAAATAAATAAATAAATAAATAAATAAATAAATAAATAAATAAATAAATACCGCAAAAAAAAAATTCAGCAGACTGTTTATACTGCTTCAGTTGTTTGCTAGAAGCCTATATGATAGGAAAGATATCAGTGTGTGAGTGTGTCTGTGTGTGTGTGTGTGTGTGTGTGTGTGTGTGTGTGTGTGTGTGTGTGTGTGTGTGATGGGGGCAACAGGAGGAGTGTGTGCACAGGGTTTAATGTCACTGATCTTCACCCAAATCTCCTCTCCAGCAAATTAAAACAAGCATCCAGCCGGGGAGTGTGTGTGTGTGTGTGTGTGTGTGTGTGTGTGTGTGTGTGTGTAATAAGGTAGGTCACACAAAAACATTTCACCCAGCGAGAGCGAGGCCTTTTTTATTCAAGTCCCTCAAAACTAACATCACTGAAATACCATATCTGTTATATTTTAGCCGTACGAGCCTGAATAAATAAATAAATAAATAAATAAATAAATAAATTAGTCTTAAGTTTAAAATATTTATTTGATTAAACAGTTCAATATTAAATAATGATTTTTACCAAATTACTTTATAAAAAGTTTATTTTTTATTTATATATTCATTTTTAATACATTTACCCAGCTCCCCATTTTTGCTGTTTTGACCTGATGAACGGACCAATAGAAATGCTCCAATTACTTTGAGATTTATTTATGTTTTTTTTAAACAGACATCCAGTAAACATTAAGATATTTTTTTTATTTTTACTGTAATTCTGCTATTTTGAAGACACAAGGATTTTGTGCAAGAAACGATATGTTTCAACCATGTTTTACATGCATTTCCAGTAACGTACACTTCACTGAGATGTTGGTAAATAAAGGGTCTCAACTGTATTTCCATAAAAATGAATTACGTTACTGTTCACACGGTGTTTCAAAGCTCCAGTTTTGTCTGGCTGAGCGTCCACAAAGCACAGCCGCCAGACCTGCAAAGCGCACCTCCAACAGGTGGTCGCAGGAAATCCGAGTTCCACCAGCTTCCTCTCCGTCTTCGTGTAGAAATACGATGTTTTTAATATGTAAGGAGAGAGCACGGCTGTGTTTAATGAAAAGCTTGTCAACCATCAGTGCACAGGGTCTCGTTAAATGTCATCTGTGGCAAATGTGACTTCGGGAGAATCCTAATTTAATTTTACACCCCTCCCCCCTACGGCGAAGGATCTCTTTCAAAAAACAGGAGTGACATATTACTTCTCATTCACTCGTCTAGGACACATTTGGAAATGTCACCACCTTTTTATTAATTTTCAAAATTGAATTAAAATGGGTAGAAACATCCCGCCGCCCCAACCTCAAACACGGTGCTTGATATTGAATTTGTTCACCATTAAAACGAGGGATGTTTTGGCCTTTTGTAGCGAAGGTTGGTGGTCCTGCCAGTGACATTGCTTGTCGTCACCGGAGCAGTCGGACTGTGTGGTGTGTTGAAAGCTATTAAAGCGACTGACCTTGCCATCAGCCTTCGGGAGCTTAGAACAGCTCCAGCTAACTAAGCCATGAGGTCATGAAATACAGTGAAGCGGGTGTAGTTTGTTTTGCTTGCATACGTGGAGTAATTTTAATGGTTTTGTGTTCTTTGAGCTTCTGCTTGTATTTTTAACAAAAAGTGTAGACGACCTCATTAGTCCACAGTTAACATATCAGCTTGAGACTTATCTCATGGCCTGTTAACTCAGGACAGCGCATTAGAGGTCAGTAAAATCTCAGCAGACTTCATCAGTGTGTGATGAAATATCAGAGAGTAATTCAGCCTGGAAAACAGTTAAAATCCACTGGTTTCCAACCAAATTAAATCCCAGTTTAAATACCGTGAGCTTCCAGTGCATGTTTACTGCTCTGTCCACGTGAACATGATCAACCAGCCTCTGACTGATCAGAGAGAGGGGGCGGGGCTGATGCTCAACCTGCATACAGACTCTGACTGATCAGAGAGAGGGGGCGGGGCTAATGACATCACTGACCCAGACATTGGGTTATAGAGGAAAATGAGGCTGATCTCGTTTTGCTCCCACAGAATATTCAGAATAAAGGTCCTGAGAAAGGATAACACTGACACATGAAAGATGTTTCTCCCGTTGTACGTTCAGTTATATCACCTCCAGCTCTTAGAATGAAGATCAAATCTCCAGATGTTTGTGTTCAAACAGTGAAGGGTTTTCTTTTGCATAGTTCTGTGTGTCATGGGACTGGGAGCAGTGGTGGGTTTGACGTTTCTGTGCTTAAATGTGTTTCTCATTGACGTAGGGACTCGAGCCTTAACTGCGACACACACACTTCCCTTTGAAATTGAGCTCCAGCCCGCACGAGAAAACACAAACAAATGTTTACCACCAACCGCCAACCAAGTCACTGCTGACAGAAACAGTGAGTCATGTGATCCACCCTAACAGCTACACTGAATTGCTTAAATATACATCAGTTACACATGAATTAAGTGTACTATAGACATAATAGACATAATCAGGAATTCTGACCATTAGACAGGGATGCTGTGGAGCTGCCGTAAGCACATGACCCTAAGGTCACCATGCCTAGTGTTAATCATGGGCTAGAGGGGTACAAAGTACCCCAGGACAGGACTGTGGAGCACTGGAACTATGGCTTCTTTTCCACTGCAGGGACAAAAGACATGCAGCTAGGACTATTAATGGACAGCTATAGTAATGTAGACTACATTCGTACAGTATGGTCTACAGTCTCCACCACTGGGAATATGAAGGCCCTTGTTAGAGAACATTGGTGGTTCGAGAACACACAGTGTTCCACACACTAGGGGGTAGTGACCACATGTGCCCGGAGCGGTGGGCAGCCCTATCCGCAGCACCCGGGGAGCAGCTGGAGTGCTTGTTCAAGTGCACTTCAGTCACGTCCTGCCAGTTCAGGGAACCAGCAACCTTTCAGTCTCAAGGCTGGTTCCCAAACCACCAGGTCACGGCTGTCCGGGTGTCCCAATACTTTTGTCCTTCAAGACACTCAGTTATTATGGTCCGTAATAATGAGGCCTTTTCTTTATCTGACTTCATAAACCCGCTCAGATTTGCTGCAGTGGAGCTGTGGAGTAGTGGTAACAGTGTGTGTGTGTGTGTGTGTGTGTGTATTGTGTGTGTGTGTGTGTGCTATGGCAGCCGGTAGCCAGTCCTCATCGCGCAGTAGGAAAATCTCGGCGGCTCACACATCACAGCTCTGGGCAGAAGTCGTGCCAGCCACTGGTTTCTCAGCTTTCCTTCTGGAGCCTCTTAAACCTTTTTCTTCTTTCGTTTTACTAGCGCTGTGTTTTTTCCTCTCCTCTGTGTAAAACGTGTTTCATTAGGATGGCTCTGATCTGCAGACGGCACAGATTCGAACCAGTAGGCCCAGTGCAGTTTGTGGGGCAGCGCTGCTAATTAGAGTCACAAAGGCACGCATTACCAACCCTGCTGGATCCGTCGCAGCAAAACGCCCCCTCTTACAGTTCGTTTCATCATTTCTAAATCTGCGCTCATTCAGACGAGTGGAGCAACTGCGAGCAAAGTGCAGACGGTAAACTTTTAATCCACCCTACATCCGCTGCTCATCGTCAGCCATAACATTAAGACCACCTGCCTCACGTCAGTGTAGGTCCCTCTTATACAGTTCTGACCCGTTGAGCCGTGGAGCTTCATGAGACCTCTGAAGGCATCCTGTAGTACCTGGTATCAAGACGAAATCTCAGATTCTCCAGATTCTTCTTGCTAACTAATTTGTCCAGAAGATCATGAAAATGTATTACTTCCTCTGGTAATGGTTTCAATGTTATGGCTGATTAGTTTTGCCATGAGGACTGATCCCTTTTCCAGCTCTGTCACTGTTGCAGAACTTCTGGATTAGGATCGTGCCCTCAGCCTCGTTTTGATTTTGGATCTCGGTGGCAGAGCGAACAAGTGCATCCTCAAGTACATCCACAAAGATCAATGACCTTCTTGGTTCCTCTGGCTGTTCCTCGTGCTCTCGGGTGGTTTTTCGAGGTCTGATTACGGGCTGGACTCACAGTTCTACGGTAAAGCTGCTTCAGAACGCTGCATGTTAATGCGGTAGAAGCGACAGAGCTGAAGTGAAGTGTCTGACTCCTGCAGCGTGAGCTGGGTCACGTGGCAGACTGCTGTGCTGTGGTGCAGCTGGTGGGGGTTAGTTGGAGATGGTATGGAACACATTAATGGTGATGGTAAGGTAGCTTGACGCAGTCAGTATGACACGGAGTATTACTGAACGGATGGCTTCATAAAAAACATTATAGGACGGGTTTATTAGGTATTGTGAAAGCTTATAAAGAAGAGCATTTGGACACGGTTCTGAGCGACCGAGAAGAGAAAATGACGAAGACATTATACGGTGTAGTACAGTGGACAAATAGGCACATTGGGCCTCATTCACTGATGTCTTTCTAAGAAATTTGCGAAACCAGTTCTCGAGATAAGTCCCAATAAAAAGTCTAGATCAGAACTGTTCACTGTTCTGCCCTTTAAACCAAGGTTCCCAGAGTCCTCTGAAACGGAACAGATCCTCTATAACAGCACACTGGTGAATGTCAGAACGTTCGGTATGTCAGATGGTTGGTAAACAAGGTCCATGTGAAATAACAGTGGTGGAGCTGGTCAAGGGTACGATCAAAAGGTCCACAAACACAGCCCTTTGGTGGGGGGTCATTCAGAACACACTGTTCTCAGTCCAGCGGTGACTCTGAGGGGTTTAAACACTCCAGCAGCACTGCTGCGTCTGATCCACTTGTACCAGCAACACACACTGACACACCACCACCATGTCAGTGTGACTGCAGTGCTGAGAATGACCCACCACCCACATCATAGCTGCTCTGTGGTGGTCCTGTGGGGTCCTGATCATTGAAGATCAGGGTGGACGGAGGAGAATAAAGTTTCAATGAAAAATTAAATTCATTAAATTTATTTCAAGCCTTTTAATGTTGATTCTGTCTGATTTGTAACTTATTCAAACTCAAAATTAAATATTTTAAGATTTTACATTTTAGTGAGCTATACGCCAAACTGACCAACAGCATAACAAACAGAAAAAGGATTGAAATATTTAATGTAAAATACATTCGAGTGAAGGCGTGATAATGAACGGACTTCTAATCCGTCCATTGTCGGTGAAGTGGACCGACTCTCTGCTCGAAACAAAGCCGTCCAGACGTTCTGCAGGCCCTGCTGTCAGTGCTTAGGTCACAGAGTGTTCGAGTGTTCGAGTGTTCGAGCGGTCAGCAGGGCCCGGGGGGGCGTCCTGAGAGAGGAAGAACAGATCAGCACTCGTTCCTCCCTCCCTGTGGAATGAGTACGCCATCCACTTGTCTATTAATCACTCGCTCTGTTCAGCCTAATCAGAGAAAGATGTGGCCGGCTTTAAAGCTCACCGGTCAGCGCAATTAAACAGGGAATGAGGAGCAACTCTGGCAGAGTCGATTTTTATTTCACAGCTTGTTTACAGGCCTCGATGTCGGAGCGAGCAGATTAAAGCGAGGGACAGCAGTCTAATACGGGACAAATTTCAGCGTTTTTGTTTTGTGTGTGTGTGTGTGTGTGTGTGTTCAGGGTGGGGATGAGGGATGGTGGATAAATTAAATTAGGCGGCACGGGAAGAGTCTGTGTGAGAAATGAAATGTCACCCTCTCCACGGCTGAAAATGTAAAACATGTGAATGTTAAACAGTGCGGTTTTAACGTCACTGGCTTTATGAAGGGAAAAAAAAAAACCTCCTCCTTCTTTTTTTCCGTCTTCAAAACGCTGACTCCACTCACACACTAGGGTGTGTGTCTCGCATAAATCACTGCTACACCGAGATGAGCCCACCACTGACTAAGGCACACACTCATTTTCCCTCTATGATAGACATGACCTTCCCGCACTGCTTCCATACATTCATATACTCTCTCTCTCTCTCTCTCTCTCTCTTTCTCCTACACACACACACACACACACACACACACACACACACACACACACACACACACACACACACACATATACACACTTGTTCTCTCCCCTTGTCGTTCCTTTGATATGTACCACACGGCTCCATGCTCTAATGACAATAGAGGCCATAAATCCCACACTGCTGCACATGTGGGACAGTAAGCATTTCAAGTGTTTATTAATGGAAGAGTCACTGGGTTTCAGAAAATCGTGAGCTGAAGGCCGAGCTGTTAGATAATCGAATAACTGAATGCTCTGCAACAGTCAAAAACTCTCCTTCTTAACATTAAACACAGAATAAACTAAATAGACGGAATAAAAACAACCATAAGCTCTAACTGAGCTCCAGCTCCAGCTCAATTCTCCATCAGAATCAGGTGCAGCAAATCAGCTGCTAATGATCAGTCCATGGTTAGAGAGGACATTTAAACCTCAGACATTAGTTTGGTTTGCTCTTGATTGTTGGAGTGAATGGGATCATCATGGTCAGATCCAAAGAGCTCTCTGAGGTCTTCAGAAAGAAGGTTGGAGATGCAGATGAGTCTGAGAAGGGATTTAACAACATCTCAGAACAATTAGAAATCAGCCGTTCCACTATCCGGAACCTCATTTACAAGTGGAGAACATTTAGAACAACTGCCCACATGACCAGATAAGACCGTCCTAGAAGTTCAGCCCACAAAGGACATTCGACTGCAGTGAATGGAAACCTCCATAAACCACCCTATTAGTAACAGTAAAATCATTAGCTGTAGACACACAGAGTGACTGTGTGTCTGTGTGTGTGTGTGTGTGTGTGTGTGTGTGTGTGTGTGTGTGTGTGTGTGTGTGTGCAGATGAAGGCTTTATGTTTTTGGTGCCTGTGTGTTCTCAGGTTTCTCTCAGGCGTGAGGAAGGCCATCCTGGGCCGGATCAGAGACGTGAGTAACTCGGCTTCACGCTCCCAAGTGAACACTCTCTCTCTCTCTATCTCACACACACACACACACACACACACACACACACACACACACACACACACACACACACACACACACTAAAGACACACGGCACAGCATGCCTCTCTATGAGCCGCTCATTTCCATTATTCTAATTGGCTGTAGTTGGTCATTAGCTGTGGCTGCAGGTGTATCTGTGGGCAAGATCTGTGTGGTCAGGCTAGTGAGTAACCACAGCTGTGTAATATAGACAAAAGTGGGACACCTCATTGATTCTTCTAATCAAGGGTATTAAAATGGGTTTAATCTGCTTTTATCTTCTCTACTGGCCATAGAAAACTTTCTACTACATTCTGGAGCACTGATGTGAGGATTTGGTGCATTCAGTACCTGCCAAACCGTCAGTGTGAGTCAGGATGATGGATGATGACCACCTGCACCTCTTCCCTCCCAAAGTACTGGATGGAGCACTCTCATTCCAGGGACGTCAGTTCGACTATTCTGTCGCTCAATGCGGAGGCTCAATCTGAATGTCCACAGGCATTTGGACATGTAGTGTTAGTCTGAGATTTGATCTGCCTCCCATGTCCAACAGCAACTTTCTCTCTCTCTCTGCTCTCTTGCTGCACACACACACACACACACACACACACACACACACACACACACACACACACACACACACACACACAGACACACACATTGCGCACACTCTCTGAGCCTGGTGCATGCTTGAAAGATGATGATAGCTGAAAGAAGTAGAATATCCATCATTACCTCTTCAGACTGCTGTCATTCTAAACACACACACACACACACACACACACACACACACACACACACACACACACACACACACACACACACACACACACTCAATCTCTCTTTCCTCTGGCTCCAATCTGATTTTCAGTTCATTCATTCTCAGCTCTAAGGAATGACACTGACAGAGTGATCATCTGTCTTTTCAACACACACACACACACTCAGACACACATGCACACACACACACACTCACACACACACACACACACACACACACACACACACACACACACACTTTACACACTGTACATGATTCTATATGCAAGACAAGAATGCGTTTTAAGAGTAACCAATGGTTTCTATTAATTCTAATATTATATAGAGTTAATTACAGGTAGGCGGCTCTCTACTGACACTGACTTTGTTTATTTGAGTTTATTCTAATTTGTATATAGAGTTGATTTGCAGTTGGAAAAATGGCTCTCACTGATGCTGACTTTATGTTTATTTAGGTTTATTCTAATGTTATATAGAGGATTAGTACAGGTAAACTGGCGCTCTCACTGACACTGACTTTATATTTATTTAGGTTTATTCTAATTGTATATAGAGTTAATTACAGGTAGACGCTCTCACTGATGCTGACTTTATGTTTATTTGTGTTTATTCTAATATTATATAGAGTTAATTACAGGTAGAGCGGCTCTCACTGGCCGCTGACTTTATGTTTATTTGAGTTTATTCTAATGGTATATAGAGTTAATTACAGTGGGCGCTCTCATTAGTGTGTTTAGTGTTTAGACAGTGATGTTTTTGGCTGTGTTCAGAGTGATGATGTGTTCTAAGTGTGTGTTCTGTTGTTCCACTGCTGCAGTCTAACATGAGTTTTCCATCGTATAAGATGGAGAAAAAAGAGAAGAGAAATGTCTTCCACCGTGCAGTGAAAAGAGAGAGAGAGAGGAGGGAGAGAGAGAGAGAGAGAGAGAAAATTGTGAGCAGAGGCAAACCATTTTGAATTCGTTACTGCAAGCCACTTTAAAGAAGCACAGCTGGGAGGCACTGCTTCATTTGTCTAATCTTAGCCCAAATTCTAGGTATTTTGATATATGTGTGTGTGTGTGTGTGTGTGTGTGTGTTGTGTGTGTGTGTGTGTGTGTGTGTGTATTGATGATAATGACAGTGTGTTTCAGCATACATATACATTTTTCTCTGTTTTTCTCTCTGTGCGGTTGGCATGTCAGCGATTGTGTGTATGCTTGTGTGTGTGTTTGTGTGTGTGTGTGTGTGTGTGTGAAGAAGAGAGAGAAAGAGAAAGTGAATTTATAGTCTGTATTTGTTGGTTCATGTTTCATCTTTCTGTTAGAGGGAGCATAGAGAGTTATATAGACCAGATATTATAGCAGCAAAAGAGGTAGAGCGTTAGAGCCCAGGGTTGTTGGCATGTGTGGGGTGGGGTTTGGCGGGGAGAGAAGTAGAGAGAGATGGGAGCAAAGACAGGGCAGGTGGAGAGGTGAGAGTTAGAGGCAGGGCAGGTGGAGGAGAGGTAGAGAGAGTAGAGGGCAGGGCAGGTGGAGGAGAGAGAGGGTAGAAGAGTTAGAACCGGGACTGGGTGGGAGGTGAGAGGTAAGAGACAGGGCAGGTGGAGGAGAGGTAGAGAGAGTAGAGGCAGGGCAGGTGGAGAGAGGTAGAGAGTTAGAGGCAGGACAGGGCAGGTGGAGGGGGTAGGGAGTTGGGGGGCAGGACAGGGCAGGTGGAGGGGAGAGGTAAGAGAGAGAGTGGGGCAGCGTGGGTGGAGGGAGAGGGGTAGAGAGGGAGTTAAAAAGGCAGGGCAGGTGGAGGAGGTAGAGAGTTAGAGGCAGGCGCAGGTGGAGGAGGGTAAGAGAGTTAGAGGCAGCGCAGGTGGAGGAGAGAGGTAGAGAGAGAGTAAGAGGCAAGCGCGGGTGGAGGAAGAGAGTAGAGAGCAGCGCGGGTGGAGAGAGAGGTAGAGGGGAGTGTTAGAGGCAGGGCAGGTGGAGGAGGGTAGAGAGTTGGGGAGCAGGGGGCAGGTGGAGGAGAGGTGGGAGTTAGAGGCAGGGCAGGTGGAGGAGTGTTGGTGACTGGGCTGTGTTACTCATTGTGAAGGTTTGTACTTCTGTGTTGAGTTTTATTGAAATCAGATACTGCTCGTAATCAGTGCGTTTCAGCAAAACCAGATGATGGAGCTTCTTCCAGAACTTTTTGGGATGAGTTGATGGCCAGAACCTAATCATCAACATCACCACCAGACACGCTGCTGTTCCTGTTGTGGGGCTGGATGCAATCAAATCCTTTCTCAGCAAAGACCTGGACAAACATGATTTCATGCAACACACAACAGATACTCAGCATTCAGCACAATCCACGTTCAACACACTCAACACAGTACTCACACCTTCAGCAGTCCACACACTCAACACATACTCCAACACCTTCAACCCAGTCCACATACTCAACACATACTCAACACCTTCAGCAGTCCACACTCAACACATACTCACACCTTCAACCCGGTCCATGCTCAACATACTCAACACCTTCAGCCCAGTCCACATACTCAACACATACTCCGCACCTTCAACCCAGTCCTCAACACATACTCAACACCTTCAGCCCAGGTCACATACTCAAGCACATACTCAACACCTTCAACCCAGTCCACATACTCAGCACATACTCAGCACAGCTAGCCCAGTCCACATACTCAGCATGCTCAACACCTTCAACCCAGTCCACACACTCAATACATACTCACACCTTCAACCCAGTCACATACTCAACATACTCAACACCTTCAATAGTCCACATACTCTGTACATACTCCAACACCTTCAGCCCGGTCCACACTCCAGCCATGCTCAGCACCTTCAACTGGTCCTCTCAACACATACTCCAACACACCTTCAACCCAGTCCATACTCAGCCCATACTCAGCACCTTCAGCAGTCCACATACTCCTTCATACTCAACTTTGCTTCAACCCAGTCCAGCATACTCAACCCATACTCAACACCTTCCCAGCCCCTGAGCCACATACTCCAGCACCTTTAGCTTGGTCCACATACTCAATACATACTCAACACCTTCAGCAGTCCACATACTCCTTCATACTCAACACCTTCAACCCAGTCCACTACTCAACCCATACTCAACACCTTCAACCTAGGCCACATACTCAACACATACTCAACACCTTCAACCCAGTCCACATACTCAACCCAGACTCAACCCCTTCCTTGAGTCCTCAACACATACTCAGCACCTTCAGCCCAGTCCACATACTCAGCACATGCCAACACCTTCAGCCCAGTCCACATACTCAACACATACTCAACACACTCAAGACGTTCAACATACTCAACACAATAAACTTTCAATTTCCAGTGCCACCCCCTTCCTTTCAGACGAGCAGTTACTCTACTCTTCCACTCACACAACTCACTGTCTCTCTCACACACACACACACACACACACACACACACACACACACACACACACACACACACACACACACACACACACACAGTCTCTCTTGTTTATTTGGACTCATTTTCAGATTTCCTGTAAAACACAAGAAAGTGGAAAAGGCCAAAGAGAAGAGAGACAGTGTGTTTCTGAACGCTGCCCACCCAGGGGACCATGTGGGGAGGTGTTGGGGGCGATTGGGTGGAACGCTGCCTCATGCTGAAGGTCAGAAGTTTTGACTGTGTTTCTCTGGGTTTTAGTAACACAGGAAATGTCGTGTAGGCGTGCTGCTCTGCGGCACGGGCGCAAACACACACTGGGTCCACTGGAGGTCTGGAACGCTCGGCGGGAGCCAGTGGGACGACAATTGATCTAAATAAACACCAGCAGGGGTGATAAGAGGACCAAAACCATGATAATGATTGGTGTAAGCCCGTACATCCAGGTGTTACTCATTTGTTTCCTGGACTGTTGTGCTGGAGGGAGAGCCTTGTGCTGATGTTTACATGCAGATGGTTCAAATCTATTGAAAAATACTGGCCACTGTGAAGCTGGACATCGCTTCGTACACCGCGGTCTCTGCTGCAGTGTTTCACATTTCGTCAAGCGGATCCATTAAACAGTGAGAGCGTTTCACACTGATACATCTGCATTACAAAATGAACGATAAACACTCCTGTCCTGATCTCGATCACACACTGCGTATTTTCTTCAGCGTCAGCATGAACATACATATCTATTCATATTCCATAAGCATATGAGAATGAAACCAAACCTGTATATGTGTCACATATGTATTGTTCGTAATGTAAGTACAAAGTTATACTACACTAGTACTGTTAACAACAACAACAACAACAACAACAACAACAACAACAACAACAACAACAACAATAATAATAATAATAATAATAATAATTACAATATCGTATGCCTATTATGCTTGTGTATAACATTAATATCATTTATACTTATGAATATTATAATTATCCTGATGATTGAACCAATAGAAATGCTCCATTATAGTGACTTCCACTCAAAGAGAGAAAATGAGATTTTCTTTGAAGCATTATAGATATCATGGTTTCTTCTGGATTTTACTGCAAGATTTAAAAGCTCTTGTGGTTTGGGAACAAACACACCACACACACACTCACACACACACACACACACACACACACACACACACACACACACACACACACACACACACACACATGTGTACACACACACACACAGACTGTACTCTGCTCCTCCACGCCTCGGTGGCCGAGACTGATCTTTTATACTAATTTTGGATTAATGGATTAATGGATTAATGCAGACGCTCAGACATTACACACTTAGAAATTTTCATACATGCAAAACGTAGCGCACACACACACACACGCACACACACACACACACACATATGGGGGTGAATAGAGGATCTGCAACAGTGCATAAACACAGAGTGTGTGTGTGGGAGAGACTTCTGTGGCACCCAATCCCTTAATGCTTAGAGTCAACCTACTCCCCAATCACAGTCCAGCTTTAGTCTCTGACCAAGCTGGACAAATCTCAACACTATAAACACTCCACAGAGAGAGAGAGTGAAGAGAGAGAGAGAGAGAGAGAGAGTTGGTGACTGGGCTGTATTACTCATTGTGAGGTTTACTTCTGTGTTGAGTTTTATTGAAATCAGATACTTGTAATCAATTACGTTTCCAACCAAAACCAGATGATGGAGCGTCTTCCAGTACTTTTGGGATGAGTTGGAATGTCAGAACTAATCATCGAACATCAATACCAGACCTCGCTGCTGTTCCTGTTGTGGGGCTGGATGCAATCAAATTCTCTTCTGGACAAAACCCTTGATTTCAATTATTCACATACTTTTGGACACAGTACTGGTTTTCAGTTGCAGTTCTCTGTTTTCTGTCTTTAGCAGACAGAAACATGTCTGAGAACAACCGTGTGTAAAATACACACTGCTCTGGATTTGTTATTGATTTTAATGTGAGTTAAATATTTATCTCGAGATGTTTGTGGATCTCTTCTGGAGCTACATTGACGTATCTGGGTCGTCCTCAGGGAGCAGATCCTTCAAATAAGATTCACATCACAGCGGAATCAGAACACTGTATTTAACGCTACTGAGCTTTATCTGCTTCACGATCCCTTAACTACACGACCACTCATTACACTACACTAATCTCAGCATGACGAACGCTGTCCTTACATCACTCCAAGAAGAATGAGACAATGAGAGAAAAAGAAAGAATGAAAGAAATATAGAAATAAAGATAGAAAAGAAGAGAGATAGAAACAAAGGAATGAAAAGAAAAACAAGAAAGAAGGAAGAAGAAGATGAAAACAAGGAATGGGAGAAACAAAGAAAGGAAGAAAGAAAGAAAGAAAGAATGAAAGAAAGAATGAAAGAAAGAAAGAAGGATTCGAGAGTATTCAGCCATGAAAGTGAGAGCATTATGTCTTTGTTTTTGTTTTAGCTCCATCTGCTTTTTGACATTCGCGTCTATTGTTCTTATAGCCCCGCCCCCTTGTCGTCCTTCCCAGGTGTTTCAGGTCGTCTTTTCCCATGTTGCTCTGTCTCCTGGTCCGGTACTGTTCTGTCCTCTGTGGCTCTTTCCTTTGCTCTCCTGACTACTTCAGGGACTGTTCTGAGGACAATAAAAATAAAACAGCTGAATTTAATTACTATTACTTATTTTTATATCAGTGCTATTGCATATATTCAAAACAGTATAATCAGAAAATGCTTCCAGTTTTGCCATCAGCTGTGCTCCGCCAGTAATCGGTGGAATGGCTCCCTGTGTGTAATGAGTGTTTTTATAAGACTTTAATTAGAAGCAGCTTTTCCTTTTCTCTCAGTAGGATGTAGCTTCCTGCTGTATGAGAAGTAAGAGGCAAAAGCCTATGAATAGCACAGCCACAACCTTGTGTGTGCGTGTGTGTGTGTGTGTGTGTGTGTGTGTGTGTGTGTGTGTGTGCGTGTGTATTTGTGTATGTATGTGTGTGTGTTTTTGTGTGTGTATGTGTGTGTGGGAGGGAGGGAAGGAAAAGTTTGCAACCACATGTGTGTTTATTCAAACATTTACATGTGAAAGTAAAAAAACAAAACAAAAAAAAAAAACCCTAAAAGAGCTTCACAGGTGATCATACATCCTTACTGCCTGAGTGTATAGACAGTCCTATTCTAGTGTATATGGTGTTTATTGAGGTGTTTATGGACTAATATCTCCTATTCTAGTGTATATGAGTGTTTATTGGGGTGTTTATGGACTAATATCTCCTATTCTAGTGTATATGAGTGTTTATTGAGGTGTTTATGGACCAATATCTCCTATTCTAGTGTATAGGAGTGTTTATTGGGGTGTTTATGGTCTATCTCCCTATTCTAGTGTATAGGAGTGTTTATTAGAGGTGTTCATGGTTTAATATCTCTTATTCTAGTGTATAGGAGTGTTTATTGGGTGTTTGGACTAATATCTCTTATTCTAATTAACATAGGTGTTTGTTGGGAGGTGTTTATGGACTAATATCTCTTATTCTAGTGTATAGGAGTGTTTGTTGCAGGGTGTTTATGGTCTAATATCTCTATTCTGATGTATGGGAGTGTTTGTTGAAATTGTTTATGGTCTAATATCTCCTATTCTAGTGTATAGGAGTGTTTGTTGGGGTGTTTATGGACTAATATCTCTTATTCTAGTGTATAGGAGTGTTTATTGGGGTGTTTATGGACTAATATCTCTTATTCTAGTGTATAGGAGTGTTTATTGGGGTGTTTATGGACTAATATCTCTTATTCTAGTGTATAGAATTGTTTGTTGGGGTGTTTATGGTCTAATATCTCCTATTCTAGTGTATAGGGTATTTATTGGGGTGTTTATGGATAATATCTCTTATTCTAGTGTATAGGAGTATTGGGATTGTTTATGGACTAATATCTCTTATTCTAGTGTATAGGAGTGTTTTGTGGGGTGTTTATGAATTTAATATCTCCTATTCTAGTGTATAGGGTGTTTGGGGTGTTTATGGACTATTATCTCTTATTCCTAGTGTATAGGGTGTTTATTGGGGTGTTTATGGACTAATATCTCTTATTCTAGTGTATAGGAGTGTTTGTTGGGGTGTTTATGGACTAATATCTCTTATTCTAGTGTATAGGAGTGTTTGTTGGGGTGTTTATGGTCTAATATCTCCTATTCTAGTGTATAGGAGTGTTTGTTGGGGTGTTTATGGTCTAATATCTCCTATTCTAGTGTATAGGAGTGTTTATTAAGTGTTTATGGACTAATATCTCTTATTCTAGTGTATGAGGTGTTTATTGGTGTTTAATGAGTTGTTTATTGACTAACATCTATTCTCTAGTGTATAGGAGTGTTATTGGGGTGCTATGGTCTAATATCTCCTATTCTAGTGTATAGGAGTGTTTATTGAGGTGTTTATGGACTAATATAACACCAATTGTTGTGGGGAAAAAAATGAGCTCAATAAAATAAAAAACAAAAAAATGAAATAGAACCTTACTCATAGTGTTGGCCATAAGAAAATTCTTATTCAGTTCAAGCTCAGGATAAATCTTTGCTCATTAAAATTTAATGCATAGACTTCCACACTGGCCAAGTCCTACTGAAAGTGTCAAAACAATGCCATATGAGCCAATAAAGCCCAATGAAAGCCAGCTATAGCCTCTCTGTACGATGAGATGGTTGAGAGTGCGTAGGTTATGAGCTGGATTATTTAGTCAGCTTGTGCGTGGTTTAGGCAGAAGCTCTAAGCCTGGTCAGAGCTGAAGATTTGGACTTTTGAGGTCTATAACTCATCCGTCCAGTGGAGCCGCCCTGCATCCCTTCCCAGTCTTTCAAAGGCCTGCTGGAGACAGATACAGGAGTGTTTCGGGTGGGCCGAGGGCGCATTAAAGGGATTTGCCCTTTTAACGTTGCTGAGATTGTTTTGCTCTTACGTCAGCCTGTGTTTTTGTGCTCTTGTTTTCTCGGAGGCTGGAGAGAAAAAAAAGTGAAGAGAGGAGGTGAGTGCAGAAGAGAGAGAAGCAGAATGTTAAGCACAGGGGTTTGTGGTCGCTTCCCAGCTCATAAAGGATCTACAGAGGGACTGTGGGACAAAGCCGCTGCATTTAAAGCAGGAGTTTGGAAAAAAAAGTGGTGAAAAATTAGCATTACATTGTTTTTTTCTTTTTAGACAAAATTGATCTAACAAACATGTTTGTTGTAGTTTCTTTCTCACTTTCGGTATTGTGCTAATTATCTAAGAAGTAATATATACATTTAAACCCCAGAAATTAGGATTCTAGTTTATGTAAATCTCCCAACAAATCCCCTCAAGTACACAATAGAATTAGAGATATCAATTCATAAACAGCATTAAGAAACACACTAAAATAGGTATATTATATATAATATAAAACACTCTTATACACTAGAATAGGAATGTTAGTCCATAAACTTTTAATAAACACTCCTATACACACTAGAATAGGAGATATTAGTCCATAAACACCCCAATAAACACTCCTGCTATGTAAATATATATTGGTCCTTAAAATGACAATAAGCTGTATTTTCTCCTGAGGCATGTCAAAATTATACTCAATCCCTTTAATTTTTTTTTTTTTAATTTTTTAAATATTTATGCACTGTATTCTAGGGCATTATTTATAAACCTCAAAGTCTGTGAATCTCGAGTTATGTTTTGATCTGACTAAATACTGGACGACTGCTTTGACTGAAGTGATGATGTAATCTTTAAATGTAATGGCGGACATTTAATTTGTTTTATTTAATTGTCCAGTGTTTTCCTTTTTCTTCGTCTTAGCTGGCCCCCCAAATCACGAGCCCTCCCTCAGCAGCACCGCACCTACACAGTCGTCTGAGTCAACTCATCTCTCAGGCCCCGCTACCACTGCTCAGAATTTCCTCCTTGTCCTCTACACCCTGCACCTTCTCCCGACCCCTGCATCTCTCTTCTCTCTCTCTCTTTCTCTCCCACTCGCTCTCTCTCTCTCTCCCTGAGACTGTCTCTCCGGCCCCGATGCAGGCAGATAAATCTCCAGCCGAGGATAAAGTTCAACTAGATAAAATCAAACAGATGTCGGTGGGGAGACTCACTCTCCGTGACCCATAAGTGCTCTCATCAAAGCAGAATCATTTGTTTTGAATTATGACTTTGTGTTGTTATGGGAGAGGGGCAGGAGGGTGAGGGCACTCTGAAACTGTTGCAGTGGAATGGGATCTGTTTGTCTGAAAGAAGCGTGAGATACCAGCACAACCCCAAGCCTGGGAAAGTCACCACTCACTCACACCCCACAGGGCAGCTTTGATTGACAACTGCAAGATAGAGGTTTTAGAAGCCTGGTGAGACACTGGTGATAAAACAAGTGTATATGTGTGTGTTTGTGTCTGTAAACATGACAAGAAGCAAAGGGAATCATATTGAAACTAAAATTAAGAGGCAGAAAGGGCTGGAAGAGGACACTTTGTTTTTGCCTCACTTGGGAGCCCGAGATCCACGCTTTCTAGTCTCAGGAGTAGAGTAACCTACAGACATGATATATAAATAATACCAGTGTAAATACCTACGGAGCTTCCAGTGCATGTTTACTGCTGTCCCGCGTAGACACTGATCAACTGCATACAGATTCCTGACTGATCAGAGGGGCGGGGCGAGTGCTCAACCTGCATACAGACTCTGACTGATCAGAGAGAGGCGGGGCTGATGCTCAACCTGCATACAGACTCTGACTGATCAGAGAGAGAGGCGAGGGCTGATGCTCAGCCTGCATACAGACTCTGACTGATCAGAGAGAGGGGCGGGGCTGATGATCAGCCTGCATACAGACTCTGACTGATCAGAGAGAGAGTAGTCTGATGATCAACCTGCATACAGACTCCTGACTGATCAGAGAGAGGGGGCGGGGCTGATGATCAACCTGCATACAGACTCTGACTGATCAGAGAGAGGGGGCGGGTCTGATGATCAACCTGCATACAGACTCTGACTGATCAGAGAGAGGGGGCGGAGCTGATGACATAATTGACACAGATGTTGTGTTACAGAGGAAAATGAGAAGGAGGGGCTTTTGCCTCTTTCTTTGCTCGCATAGTAGTATACAAATTAAAATAATACATTTGAAATAAATATAATAAATCAACATAATACATTTCAGAATAAAAAAGGGACAATACTGAGGCACATATCAATAATAAAAATATTAAAGAATGTTCAGCATTTTTTTTGGGTCACTGGCAAGAATTTTGAAGAACTTATTATAAATGATGTTGTCAATCTAATGACAAATAACTCCTTAAACGTAAAGCATTTTCAGGCCCTAAACACTCTGGATGATCAATTCTCATCAGGATTTATAAATATATTCATGCAATTCATACAAATATTTAAATTCTGTTAATATTTACATCTCACAAGAAGACAAATTTGAGTAGGACAGGATCTCCTTAACATAACAATATCTGGCATGTTTGACTTTCTCCTATAAAAACGTTTTCAAACTACCCATCAAAAATGTCAAACTACCCATCCCATAAATTCTGTCTAGACTTCTAAAGGTTAATGATTTTGAGCTGAATTTTAATGAATAAAATAATAAAATAAAAACATAATGACTATGAATGTAAACAAATTCTAAGAATGCATATTCTTAATGCAAACATTAAACTGATCTATTTAACTGATGTAGGATTGCACTTAACAATGTGCTGAAGTGAGGAGCTTCAGAAGAGACTTTCAATAAGCAAAACCAGTTGTTTATTTTAGTCCTCTTTTATTTGGTGTTATCTGTTCATAGCTGTTTACTTGGTAATGATTTAAAAAAAAAAACCCAAATCAGCCTGAAAAGCTGTCAGTTATGGTGTGCCACAGGGTCCCGTCCTGGGCCACTTTAATTTAGTGTACTTACTTGTATGGTGTGCCACAGATGTTCCTTCTTGGGTTATTTTAATTTACTATACTGTCACATATGTGCCACAGGGTCCCTTTTCTGGACCAGTAGTTTAGTGTAGTGTCTCTTTTTGTGTGCCACAGGGGTCACATCTTAGACCATTGTGGCACACTGTCATATATGGTGTATGACACAGAGTACATTCCTGGACCACTTGTATTTAGTGTACTGTCATCTACGGTGCACCACATGTTCCATTACAGCATCTTTTGTTGTTAGGCTATGTATGTGTGCAATGCCTATCTGCTACTAGATTAGTTTAGTGAATCCACTTACTGGGTGTGTAGGTAAATCAAGTAGTCCCCTCAGTTGTCTTTGTGTTTTGGAGATGACCTGTGGGCAATCACCCCTGCTGTTTTAAACTGTTTCTAGTGATGATGACTAAGTTACTACTAGGTTGTTTGGTGATTTATTCTGTGCAGAGTGTGCCATGACTCTTTTTCCTTATCTTTAGTACAGGACTAGTCATGTGCAGTGTGGGTTACAAAGCCTAACAGTTATTATAGCAATTATGACTAGTCCTCTTTCAGACCTTTCATGGGATACTATACAAGTCTTACAACTCAACATTACCAGTCAGTGGATTATAATAGAACATCTGCTACAGACATATTTACTAATACCAAATTTACTGTTCTTTTGTCTTGAATCAGAATAGCCTGATCTTCAAACGCTGCCAATATTAGTGATTCGTTCAGGTCCGTCCATTCAAATCTGAACACAGAACAAGACGGTCAGGATCCCCCAGACAATATTGACAATGTGTAAGTGTTTCGAATCAGAATTGATGATAAGATCTTAGGCAAACCCAAATAACAAGCTTATGAACTTGAGCAAATGTTTGCTTTCTCTGGCTCGTCGGACACTCGCGGTATTTTCTTTCCCCTCACCGTTTTTTTAAAAGTCGACCTTTTCCGAGATGGTTCCACGCCAGGGTCATATGTTCAGTGAGGGTTCACAGCAGGGTTAAATAGTTGCTTTATCGTTGAGATCTAGTTCCAGTGTTGGTTAAAAGTAAGGACTCTAGGACTCCCTAATGCTTTACCTGCTGAGCGTCCGCCCTTCAGTGCCGGGTGATGTATGTTTTCACAGAGGAAAGAAATACAGTCCATTTGGCCTCATGCTTGAGACGTCGGATTTCCAACTGTCGTCATAATTCAGCCACTCAAAGTGTGTTGTCTTTCCACGGGGCATGATAATAAACTCGCCTTTAAAGTGTCTGTGACATCGGAAGCCGGGGGTCAGTGCGTGAGAAAAAATGAGAGGGATACGAGAAAGAGAGAAGAAAAGTAACGTTCTGGACGCCGTCAGATTTACATGCGAGGGGCAGTCTCTGAGACTTCCCTGAGCCCTGACCTCGCTCTGGCCTCTGGGTGTGTGTACAAAGATTAAAAGGAACGGTTCCCCCGAATGAACATAGCAGAGCTAAGAGGGGTGTCAGACATCTGGACCATCTTTCTAGATGTTTCCATGTGTCAAGAAAATAATGAGTCATACAAGGTCAGAATCACGTCTATTAGAGATTCCTGAACACCTCCGAGCTTCCATGACCTGTTACATCACCTTCATAGCATCAGTTCTAATTGGTGTATATGTCTCTTTCTCTCTCTCTCTCTCTCTCTCTCTCTCTCTCTCTCGCTCTCTCTCTCTGTTTTATCAGCCTTCTGTTCTTGACCTTGTTAGTCCAGTCACGGAAGCATGTAAATCTATCTGACTGTATGACTGCATGTTGAAAAGTTACAAGCGTCTCAGAATTTCACCTTGATGTTTTTCATCCATAACAGTGATGAAAACCATTTCAGCTCAACTGGAGAGGGACATTAGGCCCTTAGTGGTGCAACATGCCCATTATAGTTTCATACATAAATATGTGGCTGCTTTAAAATATATAAAAATTAAATTAAATCCCAGTTTAAATACCAAATGAGTTTCCAGTGCATGTTTACTGCTCTGTCCACGTGTACATGATCAACCTACATACAGACTCTGACTGATCAGAGAGAGGGGGCGGGGCTGATGATCGGCCTACATACAGACTCTGACTGATCAGAGAGAGGCGGGGCTGATGATCAGCCTGCATGCAGACTCTGACTGATCCAGAGAGAGGCGGGAGCTGATGATCAACCTGCATACAGGCTCTGACTGATCAGAGAGGCGGGGCTGATGATCAGCTACATACAGACTCGACTGATCCAGAGGCGGGGCTGATGATCAGCCTACAGCCACAGACTCTGTTTGATCAGAGAGAGAGGGCGAGGCTGATGATATCTCTGACCCAAATATGTGAGTTTTAAAGAGGAAAAATGAAAAGGAAGGGATGTTTTGCTCTCATTCTTTGCTTTAACATTGTTCAAATTTCGAATAAACCAAATTTCCAACAAGGATTGGATCGTTTTGGAGCATTTCTATTAGCTGGATTTATGAGCTAGTTTATGCAGATAACAAATCATGCAGAGTCAGAAACCCCTAGTCTAGTCTATTAAATTACAGGACAGTATATGATGATTGGGATGTAATTTCCACAGTTAAATGAGACTCATATCTAAAGGACTTAAACTAAAGATCACTCCAAACATGTTTTGGGGTAAGAAGAAAAACTGTGCATGTGATTTCCCACTGAACTCCCACTCTACTCAGATCAGATGGTAAACACTCACTGCTGGCCTGTGTAGGTTTAGGATTATAGATTTCATCAGCTTAATTAGGAGGGTCCCTCCCGTTGTTTGTACACAGATCTGTGGCCATTGTTCCTAAAAACAAACAAACAAAAACTGCTTTGTCCACCATCGGCCTCCACAGCAGGAGGGGCTTCACTTCAGCGGCCGCTCAGCTTTGAGCAACTCAATAGCCAAATAAAGAAAGGATGGAAGAAGCTTTTTTTTAAAGCAAATCTTTTCATTCTTTTCTTTTTAAAGAAAAAATCATAAATGGTTTGTGTAAGACACATGTATTATACACACACACACACACACACACACACACACACACACACACACACACACACATATATATATATATATATTTTTTTATTTTTATTTTTTTGTGTGTGTGTGTGTGTGTGTGTGTGTAATAATATGTGTGTGTGTGTGTGTGTGTGTGTGTGTGAGTGAGAGTGAGTGCTCAGTGTAGACACCAGGGTCCCATTTCGGTACCCCTGTCTGTGTAAACACACGGCAGTCTGGGCTACAGTGATGGACGATCCACTGAAACTAAAGTAAACGTTTTTATTGTGACACACAGAGTCGGCCCCTCAGAGCTGCTTCAGGGGGCTTGTGTTATTAGTGCATGTTCTTCTCATAATGTGAAAACAGTGTCATGATCTAATGATTACGCTTTCTGTTATAGGCGACACCCCACATGTGAGGGTTTCTCCGGCTTTGGCTTTCAGAATCTCAGACAGTCTGAACGGCCGATTTGGTTTGTGATGATTCCCCGTTTATATAACCAGATGGATTTTAAACGATTAAAAGATCTCTAACATAGACAGACAAATACACAACACAATTAGTTATAAATAAACAAGTCTTCCGTGTCTTGTGTAAACCCGATATAGGAGTGTGATCACCCATCACATCCATATACTGTCTCTAGACTGGTTCTCATAGAGCTCACTGCTTTAATATGAAGAAATGACACAATGCAGATGTAGAATTTAAGGTGGAATCTTCTGTGATAAGGAGACCAAGCTGTAGCATTTGAATGTAACTCCACTATTTAAGGCCGAACAGAAAAATGATATAGCCATCCGAAATGCTGCTGGTGATACAAAATATGCTCACTCCTCAAACAATTGCTTGTTGATCGCTCCAATTCCCAGAGTGCGTCTGTTGACTCGGGAATCCAATCACTATTGCATTTGGAAAACTATTATAATATAACTATTGTAATCCTGCAGCATCTTTCTTATAACACCAGTTTATTTCGTTCAGTTGTGAAAAGTCCTCTGAACATTAACTCTCTCTTTGCTGTTTTGCATTTTGACCTATTTTTCTGGTCTCTGATGTATCTTTTCCATCTACTCTTATCTGTGTTTGTATTTGCAGCACTGCTGAGACAAATCAGACACTCACAGACATAAATGGAAATGAAAAATGGTTTAATAATAACAGGGCAGTCCAGAACCAGGAACCAGGCCAAGACCCGGGAGTATCCAAACCAGAGACGTGAGGGAAAAGTCTAAGAAGAAGTAACCACAGGTGAACCAAATCAGTATTCAAGTGTAGTGAAGAGCAATGACTGGTTATGTGACAGTGACATGTCAGCGAGTGTTGATAATGTAGTCTGGTGTATTGAAAGAGAAAGGGGGAGATCTGGGAAGGGAGGCAGTCTTGGCTATTGTTCTGTACTTTTGGTTCTTTCTCTCTGGTTATGACCCATGACAAGTACCCATACTTTCACTATAATACAGCTTCTGCTCCTGTAGTTGAGGTAGATTTTGATACAGTACACATACTGTTATTATCATACGGTTTCAGGCTGTACTGCCAAGCCTGAACCACACAAGCTGTCAAGGCTGTGATTGATGTGCATCAATATCTTTATTTGTGTGCGTCAGTGACAGCGTAATGTATGTCCAGGTAAGGTACACCATCAATACCTGTGTGTTTGAGGATTTGGCTTTCTGTCAGACCATCTGTCCATGAGGGAATGCTCTTGTTTTGAAGGTGTGCTTCTGTGTGTTTGTGTATGTTTGTTACGTTGTCTGTCTGATGCTAAGTCTGATGTCACTCTTTATGAGTGGAGAATTCTCTGACCTCTGATCCAAGATGACCTCAGAGCGTTGGCCTCATTTTCCTCAATGTCTGCTCGCCATAAACTCACCACTCAATTTGCTTTCAATTACGGAGTTTTGCTGTAGTTCTTCAGACAGTATCGATCCATCTGTGCCTCTGTTCCAACGTCTTATAAAAAGACGACTAGGCTTGAAGATGCTTGAGCTGTTTTTGACGGATAATATAGAATTTTATTTTACAGTGTTTTAAATGATCATTTTGTCATGAATTTAACCTTCAAACCCTTTCAACTGGCAGATTTATCCATGGGTTCTAATGTGCTTTCAGTTCTACTTCAAATTAACCAGCAGTGAACAACCACCTTAACATTAAAACCACTGCCAAGTAAAGCATGTTTTCATGCCCTCAATACTGTGATAATATGTCTGCAGTCCTCTGATTATTTAAATACGTGTGTAAACAGCATTCGAATACTCTGTACTTGTGTATTTCTTAAACTGGGGTGACACTCTTTGACTTTTGGACCAATCTGAGCCTGAGTGTCAGTTTGGCCGAGACCGTGTCTGAAGATTTAGTCATCAATTGGAGTCGACAGTTGGAGAGAGAATTGGGAAGTGTGTGAGGGGCACAGACTCAGATTTTTGGCCTCTTGATTGCCCTTCAGACCACTCATAACAATTTATTGCCCTGACTCATAATCTAGTAGTATATACTGGTCAGTGATTCACTCTGACCTGACTCAAAGTGCAATCTAGTACCGCATACTGGTCAACAACTCAGCAGGTCTCATCAACAGCCAATGAAAACTGAGCACAAAATGTAAACATAGGACACAGATTTAAACAAACAAACCAAAAAAACGTCACATGTGCAGTTCACCTCTACAATAACAGAAAAACAGCTTCTTATTTTGATTCAGATCCACCTTAAATGATGCAGCAGTTATAGTCTGTTACTGCAGCACCATTTAAGGTGGAATGGAAATTTCTATCTGAAGCCAACATCTGTTTCATACAAAAGGTCTCCATTATGCTCTGCTTATTTCTCAATCCCCCTTCCCTCGATGGCCTTTTTTAGAATTTAAGTAACAAATCAGCACAAATGGTGGCAAAAAAAATAAAACAAAAAGTGACCGCAGCATCAGTTTTCACTTTCGACATTTAGTCCTCTAGGTAACATGAGGCGCATGTGTTTGGGGCATCGTTGGCCCCGTTCAGCAGCAGGTTGAAGTTGCGCAGTGGTGGATCTGTAGTTGTTTAGTGTGTGAGGGACAATTTTAACATCAAAACCAGCAAATCTCCAGCAAATTTATAACATTAAAGTTGTGTAGAACTCGAGGCTTGAGATGAGAGTACGATAATTGATAAATAGAGGTGGATTTTAGCTCAGTCATCAGATTTCTCAGTGTGTATGTGTGTGTGTGTGTGTATACATCTTAACTGGAGTTCTCTCAAACAGACCCCGGTAGCAGAAACAAGCTCAATGTGTAAAATTCACCGGAGTATATTCTTCCACGAGACTAAACACTGGCATGCGTACACATTGATGCTGTACAACTTCCGATTTCGTGTTTATGTACATATTTCTATAGTATGTATTTATTTACCTGTGATTTAACATGGTCTCCTGTCCACCTGGTAGGTATGTTTATGAATCCAATTTAAATACCATCGAACATCTAAAAAAATCTCATTATTTTATCTTTCATGACGTGATATAGATACAGCTGACGCTGACCCGATGCATAACATTCAGACTAAGTAGTCTTAGTGCGGCTCAGGCGTCGCGCACACTGTCGGCAATGGGGCTAGCGAACATATTAAACATATTAATACACTGTGGGAACAGGCTGTGCAGGCTGCAGTAATCAATGCCTCTAATGGCAGAGCGACGTACAAGCAGACGTGTCTTATAACGACTCAGTGCATCTATCCGTATTTCACACCTTCAGGGTTCTGAATGAGAGCCAATAGAACCGAATAACTGGTGCTGATCAGACAGAGCTGTAGACAAACTCTAAGCTGGCGTAGAACACCTGTCCACCCATTTTATGACCTGTATTAAGGTCAGTTAGAGATTTATTAAACCTTTATTAAAGCATCTATATTTAGTTTCATTAGTTCTGACTTTGAGAAACTGCAGATTTTAATCTTTTGTCCTATTTATCATTTTATCATTTTATTATTATTCAATATAATCTCAATTTGATTGGATTTATGGTCTTTTTTTGAAGAAAAGAAAAATATATTGTTTGTATCTTTTTGATGTTTTATAGCATTTCTTTCTGAACCATATTTTTCTTGAAAGTTTTTGACCCCTCAAATTTCAATGACAGTGAAATCACATCACTGTTTATTTATTTATGCACATTTTAGAAACAATGAAATATGTGTGACATATATAAAGGTTATGAAAATCTAAAGCCCTATATTATTATTATTATTATTATTGTGTGTGTATTATTATTATTATTATTATTTTTTCTTTATTTACTTGATTATATAATCATATAAAATTGTAATAATTTAGATTAAAATCAATTTATAAACAAATTCTGAAAAAAATATATATATTTTCATATTGGAACAAGCCAAATTTAGTTTTAGTGTACATTAATGTGAAAATCGGGAAAGGAAAAGTAAATATGTAAAAAAGTGAAGTGTAGAAGTATTAGTAGATGGTTTTTACTTTTTTTTAACATATATAATGTGATGCTCTTGGGCACATCATCTGTGATGGTATATATATATATTCTTTATCATATTCTATGCTTATCTAACATCTTGTAAATGTTATGTTTATTGAATATATCTGATCCCTATCTTATAATATGATGATAATATCATAATATATTAGGATCTGTGGTAGAAATAATGTGTCTTGCTAATCTTACATTTAACTGTGATGTACACACACATACACACTGGTTATATACTGTGTATTATATATTTACAGTGTGACGATATACACACACAGCTATACACCAGCTATATGGTGTGTTTGATTCTGAATGGAATGTACATTGCTGTGCATAATAAACTATATGAGGGAAGTAAAGCAGGTAAAGCAGGTGACCCGGAATAAAGCGCTTGTACAAGATTTATTATCCCAAATTGTTTTGAACCCTAAGGGACAGGGAAAATTGGATTGTCAAATTTCATATCTTTAAAATTATCATTCATAAACACGAGCAGATGGAAGGTCACTGCGACAAGAAGAAGATGAAGAAGAAAAAGAGAAGAAAAAAAAAAGGAGAGCAAGCCCAACACCCTCTTTTCCGAAGCCCCTGTTGCACATTCATTCTTCTTATTACTACAATGGAGCTTCACCTTCTCTTTTTAATCATAGCAGCAGATATTAGACTGCGCTGTCGGCCGAGGCTTGTATGGCACAGGGATTTACAGGGGGATTTACATCTTCCTGTTCTTCCAGTTCAAATATCTGTGTATTCGCAGATCAAATTATCATACAGCGAGTACGGCAGAAGAACCGCTCTGCAAAAATACCGTCAAAATAGAGAGAGAGAGAGAGAGAGGGAGAGAGAGGGAGAGAGAGAGAGAGAGAGAGAGAGAGAATTAAGCAAAATACTAAGTTACTCTTAGTACTGATGTGAAATCCATACATTTAAAATTAAATCTATAAAATCTATAATTACAGGTATATCTGTATATGTTTAATGTCACTGTCAGAGCAAAATCCTCCTATATCCATTTCTAACGTTGTTTTTAAATGTTTACATTGTGTCAGAATTTCGTAAAATTAATTCACGTCAGTGTTGGTTTGGATGTTTGGATTCTCTCTGAGTTTTGCAGAAACGGTATCGTTCTATGTAAGCTGAAGAACCAATTGTAGAACCATACCAAGCAATTCTTTTAAACAAGGAAAGTGTTCTAATATGGTTCTTTATAGAACTGTGTACTGTAAGGATTCCACATGAAATGGGCCTTTTATGAGTTAAAGAACCTCCCTTTTAAAGAACGTATCTATACAGACACACCTACACTCGTCACCCTTTACAGGAGAACCCAAAGAACGTGTTTTGTTTTGATTAAGAAAACATGGCCAACAGGCAAACAGGTGTGGATTTTGTCCGTTTGTAGTTATAAAGTGTTTTGGTTCATACAGTAAATGTTAATTGTACTAGATATTTACACTATATTGAGGTTTCAGAACCTCATATATATTCATATATATATATATATATATATATATATATATATTAGATCAATATGAATGAAGGGGCATCAAGTCATCTGAAATACATGCAGATAAGGGTCTCCAAACATTTGAATCCTACATAGTTGCTGTCCTGCAATAACCTCATATCTCCAAAATGGCAAATCTATTGTTCTCCCTTCACACTAAACTCTAAACTCATATCCAAGACCAATTATATGGACCCCTAATTATATATATATATATATATCCAACTGTCACATTATCTTAATTCACTTTATGAAAAATAGCTGAAAAACCACAATGTAAAAGCAAGCTTTTGTTCAGGACGTATTTACACATATATACTGTATATAGAATAGAATATAGAATATAGAATATAGAATATAGAATATAGTGTATATATATATATACATCTCTCCTCCAGCGCTTTAATTAACGGTTTACTACCAAGAACCCCCGACTATCACTGCAGTGGGTATAAATAAACGGTAACGTTAGACACGCCTGAATCAAAGAAGCTGTTTACATTCATCGTAAACGTAGATCAGGCCTCACATGCCGGCGCTGGTATTTAGTAGCCCAGAGAAAAAAAAACAGGCTCTGAATTGTCACATAATCTGCGGGTTTTGGAGGCAGTTCGAGCTGCTTTCATGAAGAAGTGCTGGGCTTTGTGCGCAGCTGTACGCCGAGCTATTTTTAAGAAGAACCAACAATGAAACCGTGGCCTTTGGTGGCTTGTTTTATCAACTTTAAAATAACCTCTCAGCCAAACAGCGCAGCCTTCACTTCAGAGGTGCGGGAGATTACACTGTAACTCCTCCGGACCTCCAACAACAAACACACCTCCTGTTTATGTGGCCTTCCCTTTTATCGCACGGGGCTCGTACGGGCCTAGCGTGACTCGCACTAATGATGAAGGCCTTGTGAAGCGGCTGAGGGGCTCTTCTGTTTCTCTTTCTTTTTTTTTTCTTCTTAATTATTATTATTTGTTTAATTTTGTGGTGAAAGCTGAGCCGAGGCGTCGTCGAGAGAAGCACAGGGTTCGAATTGTTCACCGACTCACGCACTCATCGCACACCTACACACACACACCTACACACACACACACACACACACACACACAAATGCACCTATATGGCCTCACTATATCCAGCCCATGAAAGCTGAACCTGGAGAGTGTGGGAAAGCTGCTTTTTTTCCCCCTCTTTCCGTGTCTCTCCCTCACTCCTGCTCTCCGTCTTCTTCTCTCCCGGGTTGCCAGAGCAGGTCAAATCCTCAGCTAGGTGCCCCAGGCTGTTTTTGCCTCTCTCTCTCTCTTTTTTCTTCTTCTTCTTCTTCTTCTTTTCTGCTTTTCGCACAGTGCACCTCCACACCAATTGAGCCAAATCCCAGTAAAGCTGGAAAAAAACACGGCTCCCCCCTCCGCTTCCACTTTAGGAGTTTGTTTAACCCTCTAGGGCCGAAATAATTAAGATCAATATATATATATATATGAAAGTTCAACCTCGTGCTGTGTTTTGAAGTTGCTCTGCCGTGAGAGGTAATTAGTTGTAGCAGCGGCAGCTCCGCTGACAGATTTGAGATGATAGCACAGCGCGCATTCGGGCTTTTTTAACATTCGGCACCACTTTAAAATCACTCTAATGAGCCCTGCTTACCGCAGTTTGGGCTTCTAATGGTTTTACGGGTCTTAAAATGCAAATTTGAATTGCTTTATTTTAATATCGAAGGATTCCTGAATGGAAAATGCAAGAAAATCAGATTTAACTGCAAAATCATACATGTTAAATGAATGTAAGTAAATTTTATAGACACAATAAATTCTACAAAATCTCCAATGTTTCACTGAACGTTATATTATGTCTATTTTCTGCTTTATTTTATAAATTTATATCTAATTTTATCTAATATTAGTCTGTAGTCTGTAATCTCTATTGTCTAAGAGACACTTTAAACACTTTAAATAATTAATAAAGTGGGAAAAACTGCCAAAATTAAAATCAAAACACAGCTAGATCAGTTTAAATCTGTAAGTTTGGTGCTTTATAATTTTTATAAAACACTAAAGAATCAATAGATATAACATATAAAATGTCCCAATGACAAAAATGTATTTTAGTAAGACAGGAAGGATGGAAATCAAGCAAGTATATAATAAAATACAAAACAACCGGCAGCACTTTTTAATAAGGATATTTAATTATGATTAAGTATTAATTGGTGCTTAAATAGATACTAAGTAATTAATTAAGTAGTCCTCATTATGATGAACCTGTGTAATTAATCAGTCTTCAGTTACTGTAATTGCTATATGCTTCAGTATGTAATCAAGCATTCATATCATTCAGTAATAATATAATAATCATATAATAAACTGCACTCTTTACATAAGTACACAAATTATTTAACATCATTTAAGCTTCCAGAAGTGATTATTACCAACTCAGGGAGTAACACTTTATCACTCACTGCTTAATAAATAATTACTTAAGCATTAATTAATTGGTTAAAACATATGTTAGTATTATTTAAGCATTAATTAAGCCTTATTATTGTATTCATTATTAATAACCACATAATTAAGCATTTCTTTTGTAGGTATTTCATTATCAAATGAATGGAGTTAAACGTATATGGAACCTGAAGAAAGTATGAATGAGCAGGTGTCCCAATACTTTTGTCTGTAAACTGTAGGTTAGTTATTATTCCTATTTTCAGTAAAAGGTAGAGTCGGGCTGCTTCTTCTCTAATATGTAAGTGTCTTAAGCAGTGTCAGTTAATAACTAGTCATAAGTGAAGTTCATTAATACACTCTTGTTACCTGTTTAATACTTCCTGAATATACATTAAAACCACATACTATTTAATTCATTTTTAATTTTATTCACATATTAATTACATTGCAGTACAATAGTTATTACTAAGTTATAAGTCTGGACTTTGTGAAAGAGGCTCATTTTTGAGTTCATGTCGCAGGACAAAGTCAAAAAGGCTTAATAACTTGTATCTCTTATTATGAATTACCATTAAATTACAGTCAACTATTTGTACAGTTTAAATCTCTCTCTCTCTCTCTCTCTCTCTCTCTCTCTCTCTCTCTCTCTCTCTCTCTCTCCCCTGTGCCAGAAAATGCATATCAATTTGAGCATCAGCAGAGGCTGGATGGTGAATCTGCTCTGTGTAAGCAATCTTGGATTACGTGTTCTACAATGGAGGGATTTCTCTCTACCTTCTTTTGCAAATACAGAAGAATAATTCTTACACTCTGTCTTTGCTCATATACCTCCGAACGTTCAGAGAGATTAAGGTAAATTCCTGCGGCTCTGCGAGGAACTTTCATTTACTGTACACCGTTCACGCTCACGCTCTAAACTCGGGATGGAGGAATATCTGATTCAGAGAAAATGTACACAATAATCAGCGTACGAGACGAGAGCTGAAGACATGCAACGTCTACAAAATCACGATAATCAGATGTGGATGTGATTTGGGTCTGAAAGGTTTTCATCCAAAATATGAATCAGTGTGTTTTGATATTGAAGGTTGTATTAATGGAGGTTTACTGGGAATAATAATAATAATAATAATAATAATAATAATAATAATAATAATAATAATAATAATAATAATAATAAACATCATCTATATCTTTTATTTCATAGAATTATTTCCCTTAATTTATGCAAAAATATATCCTTAAGTTATCAAAAGGGTTTTTATTTTATTAGATATTTATGTGATTAATCTACAGTTTCCTTCATTCAATTCTTTTCTAAATAATAAAAGAATAAATAAAATTTTAAACTGACTCAATTGTGTTTTAATGTTATATAAAATTAAAAAGTTAAACACATTTAAAAGTTACTTTAGTCCTTTAGTTTCTGTAAACCTACTCAAAACAACCAGCTCTCCAAACAGAAACTCTACAGGAGAAAAAAGTGAACTTAAACCAAACTACAAAATTCACATTTACATTAAAAAAGGGGGGAAACTGACAATTTCAATAAACTCCAAATAATGGAATTGTCCATTTTCTCTCTTTTTTATGTGAATTTAATAGTTTTTCTCAAAGATAAATTAGATAGAAAATAATATAAAATATGAGCTGTAAGTCATTTATGACACACGATTAAAAATTCAGTACAAATTATAGCACATTTTATAATGAAGAGCATCGTCACAGAGCACAGATCCGGGTCCGAACCTCTGTAGAGCAGCCAGGGGCTGACAGTGGCAGAGAAACTCCTAAAGACTGGAACCAAGAAACCATTACAGGAACCAGGACTCAGAAGGGGAATCCGTCCTCTTCTGGACGACACCAGAGAGCACACGAATTACAGACCACAGAGCTGAAATGAATGAAGGAATAAAGTCAATAATTGAGAAGAGTGAGTGAACGAAGGGCTGCGTCTGAGGTGAGAGTGTGAGAGAGTGTAGGACAGAGTTACTGTCAAAGTCCAGCAGGTTGAGCAGTTATATTCTGGAGTGTCTAGAGCGGCGTGAGGGAACCACTGCGAGGGTCTGAGGAGGACAGCACTACAGTGGGCAGCGAGGTGGTGGGGAGCTGAGTCGGGCAGCTTCGGGACAGATCAGGACAGGACATCTCAATGCATGGGAAAGGGAGAGAGACAAAAGCAGACGGGAAGGTAAAACAAAGAGCTAGAAGGGTTCAGGCAAATATGGGGGCGGGGGGGGGCTGTAGCACCCAACCATGAACAGACTTGATCCAAATGAGGCAGTGAGGCAGCAGGGGCAGCTCAGGACAGAGAGAGAGGGAAAGAGGAAGTGAAGAAGTGTAGAGGAGGTAGTTTAGTAAGAATGATCATAAATAAACTGATCATGAAACACAAAACGTGCTTCATTTACGGGAGAATTGAAGTGTTATCGTTTTTAGGGGAGAATTCCTGCCTTAGAGGAAGCTTTTGAGGCGATTTGCGGGGGATTGGTTGGTTGGGAGCAGTAGTTATACTTTGATTTGCTTTTTAATAAGTAAACTGAATATATAATCAGACATTATTCAACCATATAGAGACAATTATTACTGTCTTATACTGAGAATGTATTTAAATACACGTAGTTTTACGGGAGGAACATTGTGGGCATCATAGCACTTTGAAACCCCCAGAGAAGGTAAAATAATAAAAAGGAAAGGACACGTTCTAAAGCCACCAGAATGTTCTGAACGGAGGAGCTTTGTATTTGTCCAGTGCACCAGCCTCAAAACGGGACAACTCAGGTTTCAGAGGACCTAAGACCTTTTAAAGAACACCAAACATCTGTTAAAACGGAGAACGTTTCCAATCTTTTTCATTTTCACTTCATCTTACGTCTTCAGTAGGTTTCAAAACGTTATTTCTTACAACGTATCTCATAATAATGAGGTACTTTCTCATAAGGTTAAAATGTTATGCGTTAATGATGTCATAACTCATAATAAGGAGATATTTGTGTCATAATTACAGTGTAATTTTTATTACATAATGTCTCATTAAAATAAGAAATGGTCTCATGGTCTTTCGTACTGCTTCGTTGGTGAAAGTAAATTTAAGAACCGTATCTGAACTGTGAACATAATGGAAATTTAATGTGAAGTGAACCAAAATGAACCTTAATTATCATGTAAACTGATGCTGAAATGAACCCAAACCCGCCCGTAATCATAACCTCAGTGTAGAACGTGAGATTCGTACTGTTTCTGCATGACCATCCATTTAAATTCCCTTTATAATGGGAAAGCTGGAAGCTCTGGTGTAGCGGTGTTGTGTCTTCTACGCTGATTGCGTGTGTTTGGTGAAACAGCGTCACCAGTGGATGGGAACTCATTGTGAATCGTAACGTATATGTGCACATATAGTGTGTGAGGATGGTGCACATGGTATGAAGTTCTTGGCGTGCACCTTCAACGAAGAAGGAAAAACCATCTTAACTTCCAATGGAAGTTCATTCCAAGTCCTTTTGGAGTCCATTCATCACAATCAGCTGACTCAGTGTGAAGAACTGACAGATTCACAAATCTGCCCAAAATGTGGTGATCAGTTGGGGTTGGAGAGCAGATGTGAAGGTCTGTTAATGGATACAGAGATGAATAGAGGTTGGAAAACTAAAGCCTGTTGTGACGGAACAATGAGAGAACACCTAAACATGCTCAGCATATTCATATTGCAACACCTGGCACTAATTGCTTTTGGTAGGAAATCCCTCCAAAACCCTAAACTTCACGTCTACCCGTGAACCATCGCGGCTCTGATGTTGCTGATATGTTGTGTGAAAGTCATTGTTGCAAAACCTAAAGTGTGAAAAGTCCATCAGGAGCTAAACTGCAATTATCGTCACAATGCATCTGTAAATATTGACATCTACTCAGAGTTTCACCAAAACAGTGAAGACGGGAAAACAGTCATTTAGTCTCAGTATAGAAACAGTACAGCTGCTCAATGCTGAACTACGGGAGGACGTTTGGGCCAATCTGTTCAAAACGTAAACAGTTTACAAATTAATTCATGAATTAATTCATTAATAAGTCATGTGCAAAAGTTCAGACATCCCATGAGAGATGGAGATGATATAACAATGAAAACAATGTTTTATAAACATCAAACAAACACAGCATTTGAGCAGAAGAAGCTCGTAGCAGCTGTGAAACATGGTGGTGGGAGTGTGATGGTTTGGAGCTGCACTCCTGCAGCAGGGTGTGGAGATCTCTCCATCCTAGAAACCACTATGAGATCTTTATTGTATCAGAGGGGGTTTGAGGAGAACGGAAGAGCGTCTGTACAAAGACTGACGCTGAAACATCACAGAGCTGAAAGAATTCCGCACGGAGGAGTGGGAACGTCGTTCTTCCAGTCGATGTCAGAGACGGTAGACGGTTCTAGAAACATCTAACTGACGTTATTTCAGCCGAAGGAGGAGAAACAGATGTTAGGACAGAGGGGTCTGAACTTCATCCTCATAATAAAATGACTTATAATTAAAAATTTATGTAAAAACCCGATAATTCTGGAAAGTCTACACAATTTATGCACATTTTAATAAACAATTACTGTTTATTTACTAAATGTAACAAACGGACTGTTTGCCAACATTGCACAATTTATTTGTTTTATTCATTCCAATATCAAATTCAGTAATAAGCAGAGATTTCATATAAAATGTGCTGAATATTTATATTTAAATGTATTTCCAGCAGAAAATGTATCCACTTATTTATCCTCATTGGTTTAAACACGGTGTGCAAATCTTTACACATAACTGAGTTAAAACACATTGAATTTAATGCATTTTTTACACTGAACTTCATCAAATCCTCAGATCCTCAGTCCTCACCTTCAAATCCTCACTTCGAGATTCACCGAATGATCATTAGGCTCATTCGTTCCAGACGAAACTGCAGCATTGTACTTCCCAAACTTTCCTCCTCCAGTGAAGCGAGGCCGTGACGATCCGTGACGAATGCAGCTAATCGTGCAGAAAAGACAGCCTTAGACAAGCTCGCGCCGCTGCTGCACTGCCTCCTATTGCGCAGGAAGAGAGGAAGAGAAGGATAGACAGCAGGAATGTGTGATTTCATCATGTGCTGTTACAGTGTAGCCCTACACTACAGCTCTGTTCATACACACACACCACGTGGACAAAAGTATCGGGACGCCTGCTCATTCATGATTCTTCTGAAATCAAGGGTTTGGGAGCATTGCTCTGATCGTTTGATTGAGGTCAGGATGCTGGACAATCACCAGCCCATCTCGTCCCCAACTCATCACAAAAGTGCTGGAGCGCCATCATTCCAGAGAGCACAGTTCCACTGCTCCGCAGATCAATGCTGGGGGGCTTTATACCCCTCTTATCTCCAAAGCTCTTCTCATGGGAGACTTGTATTATTTATAGTCTCATCCAACACCTGGTTTGGTAAATCAGTGCTTAGTAATAAATTGGATGTGCTGCTGATGGAACTGAACACGTCCACGCACTGGCTGGGGGGCGTCCAGGAGAAATCTGCGACCAGGCTTTGTTCTTCAAACTAGCTCAAAAGATCTCAACTACTTTCATCATGTAAGTAATAGCTGCACCCAGAAGGAATCAACCAACTGCAGTGATGTTGGGCCTGATGTTGTGCGAGTCGTCTTCAGTCCCCGGTTTGTTATCACATGTCACACAACCAAAAGGCCTGGTGTCATGGTACCAGTTCACCTTTGATCTTCATTACAGACACTTTAACAGACCAACGTTACATCAATGAGGTTCTGCAACCAGTGGTTCCATCTTTTCTGAACACACACTCCGGTGCACTATTCCAACAGGACGACGCTCGTCCACACACTGCTGCCGTCTCAAGATCTCGTCTTGAAGACAGATACTACGCCGTGGTCGGTCTCATCTCCAGACCTGTCCCTGATTGAAGATGTGTGGACGCTATTGGACGCTCTATCAACACTCCACCCCTACCACACCATCTGCAGAACTGAGTGAGAACATTCAAGCTGCATGGGATGGATCATCACAGGACACCATTAGGAACCTCTACAGCTCCATGCAGAGACGTCTGGCGTGTTGAAAAGCTTTTTATGAGGAGCTCCTGACTGCTGTGTAATGTTGAACTGCAGATGCATAATGTGCTATATTTACATTATCCAACAATAGGGGCAGCACACTGTACCCTCTGAAGGTGTTTACAGCGTTCAGGATTTTCATGGTCACATGTCTGCGTATTCAGGGAACACAGTGACATGTGATTACATAATAACTTCCTCTAAATACTGCAGTGTGATTAGTGGCCCTTTGTGTGAGCCAGCATATTCGGACTCCAAATGTCTTCTATAAGGATGCACTCGCTGAATGCTTTATAATCTTCCAGAGAAACCCACTTTCATCTGATGCTGTCAGAGGAGCTTTTTCAGTGTGGCTGAAGATTTGGCTAAACATATCACGGACAAGAGCACAGCTCATCCCTGCCAAGTGCTGAGACTCATCACAATAAAACAATCACATTCATAAACTCATTCTCATAAAGCATGTTATACAGCCCCCAGGACCACCAGCCAGGAGCTACCATACTGAGACAGCTTCATCGTTTCCTAGCTGTAGCTTGGAGACGTGGTGAAATACATCAAAAGCAGAACAGAGATAAGAACGTAATTATTGTTATTTTAATTGTTATTTTTTTGAGAGGGGGCTGATGCTTAACCTGCATACAGACTCTGACTGATCAGAGAGAGGGGGCGGGGCTGATGATCAACCTGCACACAGACTCTGACTGATCAGAGAGAGGGGGCGGGGCTGATGATCAACCTGCATACAGACTCTGACTGATCAGAGAGAGGGGGCGGGGCTGAAAATATTTTGAAGAACATATTATTATTATTATTATTATTATTATTATAAATATCTTTGTCAGTATAATCATTACGAATAATTCATTTTCAGCTCATAAACAGTCTGGATGATGGCAAAGTGTTTTTAAGTCCTTATTAGCAAATGAGAAAATGCCACAAAACATTTAAGCACAAGTAAAAAAAATGCTCAAATGCATATAAATATTTAAATCCTTTTATTATTTATATCTCAATTGAAGACAAATATGATTATGATTATCATAGGATGTCCTGAAAAATATCTGTGTGTATATATATATATATATATCGTCAGACCGTAACATCGTTACGTCGTAAACATCTCACTAAATTGGGTTCTAAAGGTTCTAAAGGTTGAGATGGTCAGTAAACACGTTGCTGTATATTTGGTCTTTGGTGTAAACAACATCGCTCTGCTGCCTGAACCAATCGAATGTATATGGAAATACACCCACATGGACTTAATGACAGTAGGAATAATAAATAGCACGAGGCCAGTATCGTCCCCTGTCTAACACAGTCCCCCAGTATAGCTCGGCTCTTTCGTGCTAGCATGTTTTACGCTACCCTGATTGAGATAATGTGATAAATCTCAAGTAAGCTTCCCCTCTCGGAGGCTTCAACAGGAGCCAGCTGTGGTCAATAAAGCGGTAAAAATAACTCTTCGGGGTAAACTAATATTTAACGTCCTTCTCCAAACATCGCCTTTGTGCTGACCCTGTCCAACGTGCCGCTGCAGCCTCGGAGAAATGCACAGCGCTGCGTGCAATACTGACTGTTTCTCCAGTTAATCAGAGCCAGACAGAAACAACAAACTGCTCTCAGTTTAGAGCTGAGAGAGAGAGAGAGAGAGAGAGAGAGAGAGAGAGAGAGAGAGAGAGAGAGAGAGACAAAATTGACAGAATGTATTGTTAAAATTCAGAATGACAAGCCATCCTGTCCCAGATGCAACAAAACAGGCCCAAAGGTCATACTACCACCCCCATGTTTTACAGAAGGGATAGCGTTTTATGCTGGAATGCAGTGTTTTCCTTTCTCCAATCCAGTCTCATCCATCCACAAAACACTGTTCCAGTTTCTTCTGGCTCATCCATGTGATCTTTGTCAAACTGCAGATGGTCAGCAATGTTCTTTATGGAGAGCAGCAGCTTCTCCTTGCAGCCCTGCCATGTTCACCGTTGTTCAGTGTTCTCCTGATGGTGGACTCAGGAACATTAACGTTACTCAATGTGAGAAAGACCTTTAGTTGACTAAAGGTTCCTTTGGGTTCCTTTGTGAGCTGATGGACTATTACACACCTTGCTCTTGGTGTGATCTTTGTTGGTGGAGCTCTCCTGGGCAGGGTCATAATGTTCTTGAATCTCCTCCATTTGTACACAATCTGACTGTGCACAAAAGTGTGGATTGGTGTCCAAACACTTAAGAAATGGTTCTGTAACCTTTTCCAGGCCAATGAACATCAACAACTGTTCTTCTGAGCTCCTCAGAAACCTGTTGGTGCCATGGTCCACTTCCACGAACATGTGTTGTGAAGGTCAGATTTTGATTGGTCGATGTTCTTTAAACATAACAGGACAGGAGTAATATTTTTGTCTCATTTGTTTGATTTGGATCCTTATCTACTTTAGTACTTGTGTAAAAAGGGGTCACAAACCTTCAAGCACAACTGTATGTAGAGAGACTGATAGATAAATGAATATGATCTATTTGTGTTTACTTGTGGTGCAGAAGTCTGATGCCGGTGCTTGTATCCAAACTGCTGAATGCCTGGCTCCATCCCCAAACCCGAAATCCTCTGAATCCGGCTCCAGCTCCTTCCCTCCAATTGACATTCTAGCGAGCGCTCTGAAAGTCTTCAGCCTCCAAATCGACCTGTCGTTCATATGGGCACTTCAGTCGGCTCGACTCGGTCCCACGCCTCGCTCTCAGAGCACCAGGGAGCTCTGATATCTGTCCAACATCGACACACACACACACGTAATCACACAGCCACACCATGAGACACATTTACCCAGAATGACTCTTCACTAAACGACTTCAGTTTCCTGCCTCGTTTGGAATCTGCAGACTCAGCGACCTGCGGTCACGTGAAAAAATTAGGATGTCCCATGACATGTTTAGACATGTTTTGATTTTCATTGTAACTATACTGAGAGATGGAGGTGATCGAACTAAACACATACATCCGCCTTTGTCTGAAATAAAGTCAGTGAGATGTTTCTAGAACCGTCTACTGTCTCCGACACCGACTGGAAGAAAGACGTTCCCACTCCTCCATGTGGAATTCTCTCAGCTCTGTGATGTTTCAGCGTCAGTCTTTGTACAGACGCTCTTCCGTTCTCCTCAAACCCCCTCTGATACAATAAAGATCTCATAGTGATTTCTATGCTGGAGAGAAACCCTGCTGCAGCAAAGCAGCCCTAAACCATCTCACTTCCACCACCATGCTTCACAGCTGGAGGTTCTTGTTCTCAAATGCTGTGTTTGATTGGTGACAAACAGGTTTAAAGAACTCGTACTAATTTGTGGTAACCTGGTAAGTCCCACGGAGTGCCAGATTCCAGCAGTTTCCTGATTTCCCACCTTAATCAGGTGAGCAGGAAAAGCACAAAACTGTGAGGACATCTGGCACACCAGGACTGAGATCGCCTACCCCTGACTTAGGGTATGGGTGGACAACTCCACTCCCAGTTTCCCAGTTCAAAAACTCAGAATGAAGATGTATTGTGAAACCTTCTTCACCTTGGAAATGATGGAAGCCGACCTCTGCAGACTGAAAAATCACTGCATGAATATTCGCAGCCCAATTATGAAGGCCTGACATTTCCATTGTGTCGTTTTTTAGCCAGACTGTGAGAACCTGCACCTCCAACCTTCTCCGAGGTGGCCTCGACTAAGCTCATCCTGACATGAGAGCGTGTGTGTGTGTGTGTGTCTTGTGTGTGTATGTCGAGTGTGTTTTCTTTTTACCTGCTCCATATTTACACAGGAAGCGCCGGACGGCCCGGCCACACCCTGTTAACCTGCCCCAGAGAGGAATGCGGGTAATTACGGTCAACAAACTGACGCAAACCTCTAACTATCAGCCTCGCACTGGAGGGATCTTTCAAGCACCATTGACACTGACATACAGGCTAAGCCCAACAAAGTAGCATAGAGCTTACTCTTTCCTGCATGAATAACCCCGTAATTTCTTGCCTCTTTCTTCCCTCGTACAATTGCATGTCTAGACTGAGCTTTCTGCTGGCTTTTTTCATGCTGGTGCCTCCAACAAAGCTTTGGGAAAACTTCGAACTCGTCTTCTCATGCCTGCCTCCCCTTCAGCTGCACGTCTTCAGTTAGCAATATTAGCCGACATGTCTCGCTAACACCCACTCAAACAGTCGCTGGTTTCTTTGCAATGTTCTTCATGTTGTGCTGGATGTTCAAGTGAACCTTGGGGCCTTCAGTCACTGGAACAGTCTGGAAAAATCAGTGATTCTCTTTCTTTCACCAAGAGATCTGGGATGTCAAACACACTGTGGGAAAGAAAAGTAGATATGCAGACCTTGTAGTGACACTGAACACCCCTGAAAGACATTCTTCTTCGGGAAAGGTGATGGAAAGATCTGAACGCAAATCCTTGCTTAAAACAAACAAATGAAAAATCAAAAGAAACCAAAGTATCTTCAGACTTTGAATGAGCAGACAGTGATCATAAGATAAGTTTGTTTGTTTTTTGGTTGGTTGGTTGGTTGGTTGTTTGGTTGGTTGGTTGGTTGGTTGGTTGGTTGGTTGAAGGGTTAATATTCAACAGTGCTGAGAATGACCCACGTAATAGCTGCTCTGTGGTGGTCCTGAAGATCAGGGTGAAAGGAGGAGAATAAAGTCTGCAGAGAAACAGATGAACTACAGTCTGGAACTATAGAACCACAAAGTGCTCCTGTTTGGTCCGAGGAGCTGATAGGATGGACAGTGAGTGTAGAAACAAGGACATGGTCATAATGTTATGGTTGATTTGTGTATGCAAAAGCTGAAGAGGCTTAATGCGACTCTGAAAGGGTTAAAACGACTTTAGTTTAACTTTGAAGGATTTTCTCAGGTGCATGGGGTCTGGGAATCCCCTTGTGGGTCTTTGTCCGTCAATATCCTGCCTGACCCTCTGCAAAGACGCCTCAAAGAAAATCATCACACTCACAGAGCCACCCCCACCTGCTCCCTGCCTGTCAGAGCCAATAAGTGGGACAGTAGCAGCACACATATTTCCAAAGGCCAGTTCGTAGTAATGAAGCATCCTGTCCTGAACCGAGGGAAGGGCTGATCCCCCGGCTCCTGCCGTCTGCATTCAGGCCGGAATTCCTCCTGTCAGCCTTTATTGATTAAACGGTTTTCTTATTTGCTGTATGGATCTTACTGCTAATTAAAATAGCAAGCAGTCATTAGCTTTGATGTGACAACATAAAGAAAAAGCAAAAGGTCGATGGGAGACGAGATGTTGACCAAACTGCTGGGTGCAGGGTGGACAGGATTATTTTTCGTATTAAAGCTGACACTCTCCAGCGTGTGACTGTCTAATGTGTGGCTCACAATTCCATTGCTTATAAAGATGTCATATGAATTATAGATCAACGTTTTTCCTGATCAGGTGAGAAAATGTCAACCCGATTTTCAACACAGGAAAGAAGAAAACACTGTTTGGCTGCAGAAGAATATCACGTCATATCTTATTGTCACTATCCAAATAAAACTCGTATCTGCTTATAGCTTAGAACGGACCATTTCCACACCACACAGGGCAGCTCCAGCTACAGCGGCAACATCATTTCATATTGTTTCAAAGGATTAAAAACAAAAACGAACAAAACCACAGTTATCCAGAAACATCTGGCAGAGCTATACACCTAACCTGTCAACCAATCAAACAGGCAAACAAACTAACAAGCAAACAGTCTACCAGGTAACCAATCACTCCACCACACACATCTACACCCAGCAACCATTCATTCAGCCAGTAACACACCAACAAACCAATCAACCAACCAACCAATACTGACTACACAATAACATAATCAATCAACCAATCAAACAGCCAACCACATAAACCCAACAACCAATCATACAAACAACTAACCAACGAGCTCATCAACCAACCAGACATAAAACATAAAGTGCAATATTATGAATAAGGCAGATATGAATGAAATATACTATTATGGACATGTACAATAATAGTTCAGAGGGTGCGAGGATGCAGATAAGTGGCAGTGTCCTCGTGAGGTCAGCAGGGTCACAGCCTCAGGATAAAAACTCTTCAGCTGGTCTGCTGGTGCAGGAGCAGAGGCTCCTGTAATGCCTGCCAGATGGGAGGAGGGTGAAAAGTCCATGGGTTTGGGTGAGAAGTGTCCTCAGTGGTGTTTCTCACCCTGCCCTGTTATGGTAAATGTCCTGAATGATGGGTAACTGGGAACCTGTAATGCATTCTGGACTGCTTTGTGGTCAGCTGCAGAGCACTACCAGAGCAGTACCATGTTGAGATGCAGTTGGTGAGTATGCTCTCAGTGGTACAGTGGTAGAGGTTCACCAGGACCCTGTGACACAGGTGAGCTTCCTTAAGGCTCTGAAGGACGCAACAATGCTGCTGTGGAGGAGTTCAGAGACCAGGTGAGATCGTTGGGAATGTAAATGCAGAGGAACGTGAAAACACAACAACTAGCCATGGACCTACCAAACAAATAGCCAATCAACTGACCACTCAACCTACTAAGTGAATAATCAACCACATAAATTAGCAAGGAACTAATCAACCAAGCAACCGAGCAACCAATGATCAACTTCCCAAGCAAACCAATGAACTAAATACGCAATAAACCAAAAAGGTACCAAATAAATACACAAAACAATCACAAAATGACCAATAAAACAACCAAAACTTACATTTCAACCACTAACAGTCTGGTTCTTGGCATCAGTGGATGTTTGTCTGTTGGTAAACTCTGAGCTAATCTCGCGACAGCTGTGCTGCTGTTTGGTCATTTTCTAATGGAGGATTTAACGTGAGCGCCGTAGATAAACACTCAGGTTCCTTAATGACATATCTTAATGAAATCTGTCACTTCCAGCCAATCCGAGATCAGCTTCGTAAGAAACAAACACGCAGAAAATGAAGAAGACGTGCAAATTTGTTGTAGAATTTTAAATGTTAGGATATTTTAATCGCTGCAAGCTGGAGAGAAAAGAGGACGGTGGAGTGATTTCATTTTCTCTCCTGCGTTGTTCTCCATCCTCTCGTTCTCTCCTTCCCTCTATTTCCCCCAGCGACATGGAGAGAACGAGCGAGTGAGGGAGATAGAGAGCGAGAGCAATAGAGAGAGAGGAAAGCAGGACGTAGACAAATGCTCCTTCTCTTTTCCCCCAGCTTGTCTCTCTCTCTCTCTCTCTTTGTTTTTCTCTCTCACTCGTCCAGCTGGTCCCACGATGTCTCCCCGAAGGCCGGCCGCTCACACTGGGAACGGCTCTCGAAGCAGGAATGAAAAATCTTTAATCTGGAATCACAGCTGTCCTCCCCTCGTTACTGTTCTTCATCCCCCTCCTCCTCCTCCTCTGTCTCCTTCTCTGCAGCCTCTTAAGCTCAATGGCTCCCAGTGGTATCCTTCCATCGTGGTAAAATGGGAACTTTCACACCTTTCACAATAGTTTATGTGGCATCGGCTCATAAACGGAGGCCTGCACTGGAAGGGGAGTGCTTTGAACTGACTCGGATTAACGATCTCTCTCACCTCTATATAAATAAAATATATCGCGTCAACACAATCACTGCCAAAGGGAATCAAATGGACGACAATAATTGGGTTGACGTAATATATTATGTAATAAGTAATACACTGTTATGACATTATAATACATTACTTTGTGTATATACCATTAAATGACTGCCGGCGTGCACATATGCAAATGATTTCTGTAGGCGTCAATCAAATGCATGCATCGATGATTACAGTACAAACACTGTTACGACCACCTCTTTGTTACTACTCTCACACTCTATTTCACCACCTCCTCTTACCATCCAGGAACACCTAGGAGGTAGATGTGTCTAACAGAGTGGACAGTGAGTGGACACAGTGTTGAAACACTCCAGCAGCACTGCTGTGTCTGATCCACTCGTACCCTCTCGCTGTAAGGGTCACCGCATTGCTGAGAACGATGGAACGGGGTGGTCCCGTGGGGTCCTGATCACTGAAGATCAGGGTGAAAGGAGGAGAATAAAGTCTGCAGAGAAACAGATGAACTACAAAGAGCTCCTGTGTGGTCAGAGGAGCTGATAGGGTGGACATGTTATGGCTGATCCGTGTATGTTTATAGTGTAGATGGCAGTTTAGAACCATAGTACACGTGTAACGTGCTAAATAAGATGATATTAATACCATTATACCATCTTTCAGTGCTAACCGGGCTGGGTTACGACTCCGGTTGCCAGTTGTCACGTCTCCTAAAGGAAACAGAAATATGGTGTTCTGCTTAATCCTCTTACTGCAGGCTCCTCGCAGCCTTTCAACATGTCTCACTAAATGTGTGTATTCGGTTATAATTACATTCTCGCAAAAATGTGCGCATTCAGTTATACGCCGTCCGCTTCCAGAAGAAGTGGAAAAGAAAAATGCCCGTGTGGGAATGTGAGCAGAGTAATGGAGCTGGAGTTGCGGTGGTGTGTAAGGTGTGGTTTTGACTCCTGAGCAGTGTAAAATAGTTGGAGCTGTGGTGGTGTGTAATGTGTGGTTTTGTCTCCTGAGCAGTGCTACCAGCACTAAACAGTGAAAGCAAGACTGAAAGCCATAATCAAGAGGAGAGCTGGGCCAGAAGAGCTTCAGCTCAAGTGTTCTCTGGTTTGTGCTGGACTGGAGGCCAGATACGTTGCCCTCATTCTGTTTAATAACATCTACAACATCATCTGCTACTGGGACCCACTTGAGAAATTCAGGCCGGTTGTTGTCAATGCTGGGGGTGGCTGCACCATCTGCACAAACATTACTTGGACAAAAGTATTGGGACACACCTCTTAATTGTTGAATTCAGGTGTATAAAATCAGACAAATGAGACAAAAATGAAAATGATCCACTATTATGTATTTATTAGTGTTAAATCAACAAAAAATAACAAACCTCACCCCATCTGCGAAACACAGTGGTGGTATGATCATAGTTTGGCCCGTTTGGTTGCGTCTGGAGAAGGATGGCTTGCCAACATTGATGGAACAATGAATTCTGAATTATACCAGCAAATCCTAAAGGGAAATATCAGGACATGTGTTTGTGCTCTGAATCATAACAAGAATAAGGGTCATGCAACAAGACAACGACCTTAAGCACATAAGTCGTTCTACAAAATAACATTAAAGAGTAATTAATTAATGTTAATTAATGAGTAAGTAATTAAAGTGTTAATGTTTTGATATGGTCCAGTTAAAGTTCTGACTGTAATCCAGTAGAAATGCTGTGGAAGGGCCTAAAGGAAGCAGATGATGAAAGGAAACCCACCCTAGTATAATAGGTAGGATGCCACCAGTACCTCTCTGCTCAATAACCCGAACCAGCTGTTCCAGCTGTTGGAAAGGGAAACCAGATCCATATTGATGCCTTTGGGTTTTAAATGGGACGTGTAGGTAATGTGTGTCACAATACATTGTTTATATAGTGTGGCTTCAATGCACGTTTAATTGTGAGTATTTATTAATGTTCATTTCTTCCTGAGAAACATTCAGAACTCACTAATAATAGCATTTGTTGCTAAATGCAATCAAATCCTCACAGTAATTTTCCATATTCTTGTAGAAAGATTCCCCTGGACAGGCAACGAAAGTAGTATAATACAGTTGATTTCAGAAGAAGCAGTGAATGAGCAGGTGTCCTAAATCCTTTGGTCCATAGTGTTCATGAGTCTTCGTAGCTTCAGTTCCAAAAGCACAGCATGGATCACATTTATCTTCTGAAAAAATGAAAGCAAAAGCTAAACAACTCTCATGCAACTACACGAGAAGCCAGGGGTGTCCCCAAACTTTTGACTGACAGCGACTGTGGGACTGTGGTGGCCTCACCAGCGAAACTTCAGACACCTCCTTCAGACGACTGCTTCAGACAGCTTCTTCAGACTGCCGGTGCTCTCACATTGAGTCTGTCGTCATGGCGACGGCAACAGGCCTCCTGGAGACTGGGGTCAATGGGTCAGTGAGGATGAATGGAGGCTCGGAGTGTTCTCCGTGTTGACTTTGGCATGTTTCAGTGCGCTGACATTCATCTTTCTGGACAGGAGCAAAGATGTGGTCATGTCTTTGAGGAGAGGAAACCAGCACTGAAGTTTATAAAACTTCCTTTATGTTCTCTCGGAGTCTGACAGCGTTCCTGTCCGGTTGCGGTCACTTTGAATTATGAACCAATATGGTCGAAAAGATATATGTTAAAGTGATATTTCTGCATGAATCAACTGATCAACCCAGATACACTCATCATCAAAAAGCCGTTTCCTCCAGAAGGATCTGTTGAGAAGGAAGATGAAGGTGATCAGGATCAATATCTGATGATAACTGTAGTCTGATCTGATCAATATTTATTGATCTACTCATACAGAAGTGGTGTCTCTCAGGACGGCGTCGGGTTTAACGCAACATGCCAGACGTCTCTGCATGGAGGTGTAGAGGTTCCTAATGGTGTCCTGTGATGATCCATCCCATGCAGCTTGAATGTTCTCACTCAGTTCTGCAGATGGTGTGGTAGGGGTGGAGTGTTGATAGAGCGTCCAATAGCGTCCACACATTTTCAATCAGGGACAGGTCTGGAGATGAGACCGACCACGGCGTAGTATCTGTGTCTTTAAGATGAGATCTTAAAAAATTTAATGTTGTGATATATATTTTTTTTTAATTCTTAGTATTTTTTATGAAGGTAAACTGTTGTATTATTTCATATTTATTACATTTAAAGTATTTTAATGTTGATTCTGTCTGATGAGTAGTTTACTCCAACTCTAAATATTTTAATAATGTGAGATTCTGGATTTCTGAGCTATAATCCAATTTGATCAACAGATTTAAAAATGATGAGGGTAACATAATAATTTAAGGGTAAATACGAAAGAAGTGAGGCTGGGACACACTGACACCTGTTCCACACGGTACCATCTGTGTGATTTAATTCCAAAAAAGAGTGTGAGTGGCTCATATGTGTGGAAATGGTTTGATTTTTGGGGGAACGATACTCAACCCAGTACAGTAGTGTTTACATTATGTCAGGACGGGAGACGGGAGTATTTCAGCCACATCGCCCAGCCGTAGAAGGAACAGAGTCAGTGACGACTCGGGGAAATATTGCCCACTTTAATTAAATGTTTATACTTTATTTCTTGAATTGTGATCAAACTCTTAATGGTTTTAATGGTTTCAATGGTTCTCCCACAAAATCCTTAAGCAGTTAATGACGCGATGTGGCAACGTGAACATGGTGCCCCTGCTGTTAGACTGGAGGGGAAAAACTGCCTCCGAAGCTGCTCTGCAATTATGAAAGCCTCCCTAAAAGTGCAAAACTAAAGACTTCGGGGGATTAAATTACACGGCCCAGCGCTCGGAGAAAGTCTGCGTCTGCTGAATCGCTCTGATCACGGCGTTACAGTGTGCCCATGGGCTTCAGTTACACTTCAGCATATGGAATTTGTTTCAAACATCAATTAATATCGATGATTCATTCTTTGCTCCTCTGGGTTCTTCGGTGAGGAATGAGCTCAGGCTTGTAGTTGTTATTTAGCTGCTGGTTAATCTTAATAACGCGTGACAAAGGGGGTCCACACACTAAACGCTGCTAACATGACTTACTGCATGCTCAGTATTTTAGATTTTTCTACATATCAATTTTATGAAGAAACAGTGGAGAATAAAAACAACAGTGTGCGCGCTGTAATTGTAAATGTGGCTATAAATAAAACTGAGATGACTTAACTCTGATAGAACTCGCATTGGGTCGCCTATAAAAACACCAGAATTAGAAAAAAAATCACCCCAAAACAAATCGCACTCTAATTCGAAAAAGCTGCCTTTCTTCATTTACGTTTTTATCCCAATTTTCTCCTCGATTCAGTCGTTTCCACTCCTCCACTTTCTACAACTCCCTCTATCAATCTCACAAGGCTACCAGCGCTGGAAGGGTGAAGAAGATCCAACATCTGCCACTAAAAAAACACCCCTGCAGCTCAATACTCTCAGAGGAGAACATTAAATGCTAACTGGATCACACTGGGTAATGGGGGAGAGGGAGGGTCATCCTGCCCATCTATGGAGTAAGAGAAGGACACTTCTGCTCTATGGGACTTCTAGACACTGACGGATGGATGTGGCATCACCAGACATGGAACTAGCAACCCTCCTGATGACAGTAGAAGATTGTAGATGCAGTTTATTAACTCTTAGAACCCCAGATTCGTACTTTGTGGTTACTTACATGCCATTTTCTAGGCTTCTCATCATTTTTTGATGAAATATCAGTCAGTAATTTAGCTCAGAAAACAGCAAAAATTCAGTGCAACTGAATTAAATCCTATCTCTTAAATCCAGTCTCTGTCCACGTGTAGATGCTCAACCTGCATACACACTCTGACTGATCAGAGAGAGGGGGCGGGGCTAATGACATCACTGACCCAGACATTGGGTTATAGAGGAAAACAAGGAGAGGGGATTTTTGCTCTCTTTCTTTATTCACCCAGTCTTTCAGAATAAAAGTCATGAAAAAGGATAATACTGACAGATATATAAGCAACTTTTATCTATTATCTCAGATGAAGGTAAATTTGAGGAGCCTGGCAGTGCTGAGAATGACCCACCAGCCACATAATATCTGCTCTGTGGTGGTCCTGTGGGGTCCTGATCATTGAAGATCAGGGTGAAAGGAGGAGAATAAAGTCTGCAGAGAAACAGATGAACTACAGTCTGATCTACAACATGCTCAGGGGATATACCAGAGAGTGTAGAACCAAGTTGGTGGTCATAATGTTATGGCTGATGGGTGTCCGTAATGTGTAATATGAACACAGCAAAGGCTTTAAACGGAAAAGCAAGTGTGTGTGTGTGTGTGTGTGTGTGTGTGTGTGTGTGTGTGTGTGTGTGTGTGTGTGTGTGTGTGAGAGAGAGAGAACTCTAGGGTAATATAGAAGTGTAAATCATACAAGTCAACCGTACACTGTAACAGCCCCTGTGGGTCAGTGTACTGCCCTTTTATAAACATATAACCGAGAAGTGGACGGAGGAGAATTCCCTGCCGTGAAGAGACAAAGTAAAGACAGATTTAGAGGAGCACTGGTTAACCAGATTATTTTCTCTTAAGGGAATTATCGAGGGTTTTAGGCTCTTAGCGTAAGTACAGGCGTGCATTTAGGATTCTAACGCTTATACAGTAACGTCTCTGTTATTTTTGAGGCCCTTTACACCAGAGCATGTAATTGGCTGGAACGTTAATGCCATGATTAATGAGGCACTTGTATATAATTAGAAAACAGAGCAGCAGGACGATGAATGCGGAAGCTGGTGAAAGTTGGTAGAGTCATCAGAGACAAGCTATCCCGTCAAATTACCGTCAAATGCCCTAAACCTTCCTGTCCGTTTCCCAGACTCGTAATTATCATAGTGAAGCGTTCTGCTTTGCTCATGGAGAAACCAAGCTGGACAGTAAAAAAGGCTAATGACTCTGAAAGAGGGACGCAAGCGGGGCACCTAATGACAGACTAACATTTACGAGTGCTAAGCTAAGCCCTGCTAGAGGCCGCTCATAAAGTCAGCAGTCCCACGGCACCGTCTGCGCAGTCGTCTTTATTAAAGAAAGCTCTTTTCAGGCCTGCTGAAGTCGTGTATTAGCAGTGGATTGTAATAAATTAGGGTACAAATTAAGTCTTAATTGCTAGCTTGTACTTGTATCCAGAGCCGGACCGCCCGTGCGAGCGCAATTCGCGCCTTGCAATTCGCTGAATGCAATCAAATCCTCACAGCAATGTTCCAAATCTAGTAGAATGCCTTCCCTGGACAGTAGAGACAGTTAGTCCAGCAAAAGCAGGATAAACTCGTTTTAAAACCCTGGATTTCAAAGGGAGCACTGAAAGAGCAGGTGTCCCAATAGTTTTGCCCATACAGTATACTAAATCCATAGCTGAATCCGCTCTTTAGAAGGGCCGTCTAGAAACTTTTGGACATGGTATGAATTGTAGATGTCAGCCAAGATTGAACACAACCTTCATATTTAAAAACCTCTCTTATTTTAATTTCCGTTCACCAATATTTGAGCAAGGTTGTTAATTTGCTATTAGATTATATGAATATGAAACGATTGTTTGAAGATGGCTGGTAAAATGCTCTCCTTTCTGGGTTGTAGTAATAAGATGTGAATAATTTAAGGTGCACGTCTTCAACCAAACACCCTCAAAGCTGCTTGGAATGCACTGGGCATTGCGGATATGTATGAGGTGTTCATTGAACAGTCAGTGCCGTGTTTTTTAAAGATGATTATAAAGTGAAAGCCGAGTGTGAACACCTGTGTCAGCAGGAGTGCACTTGAACTTGAGCAACGTCATGTAATATTTCACCCTAAAACTGCAGCTCCAGAATCATGTTGATGTTCCACTGATGTTAATATGGAGAACAGTGTCTCTGGGCTCAGAATGCTGCCAACTGCACTATGCAACAGTCTGTCCTGGAATACCTGTGACATTACTCTCCTCAGCTCACATGCTTCTCTCAAGTTCAGTGATGCTTCTGAATCTCTCAGCTTGCCCAGAAATGCATATGTAAAGGGCCTTTCACACTATGTCCCTGGGCCGTGGACTGGTACCACACAATAAATCTACCCCCCAGCTCGCCCACAACCCCCCTTTTGAGCATTCACTGGTCCACGGTGACAAAAAGGTTGGAGACCACTGCCCTAGATGACCACTTCAAGACCCTATTCAAGAAGTGACTAAGACAGATTGTCTTTCGGTCATTTTGGAGGGGGGTATACAGAATGGTAGGTCTTCACCAGGGTTAATGATGTCCTTTAAAGAGGACCTTTACATATGACACTATGACCAATCATTTTTGTCTCATGGTTGCAGAACAAAATATGAGCATCAAGACTGCAGGAGAACATCTCATCTTGCTTATAGCAGAACATCAAATGATAACAAAGATACATGTCATCATCAGATCATCTAGGTGCATCACTGTCTGCTCATGTCCAGAAAGAGTTGCGAACCATACCTGCAGTGCTTGTCATCAAGAAGAGCCAATTGCTCCATAATGCTGCTGGAAAGGTAGATGAACTTACTCATTAGAAAAGGTGTCCACATAGTTTTGGACATCGGCATAACGTTAGGGCAACCTCCATGTTTCTACTTTCACTATTGTATCAGCTCCTCTGACCATACAGGAGCACTTTGTTCACCATTCCATCTCCAAGCTCCTCGACTATCCTCGAAAAGGTGGGAAGGAAAATGAATACGGATTAGCAGCGCCCGGAATCAACCAAACGACTCTAAAATGACTTCACACAGGCATGCTTAAGATGACATTTCAATCGCAGAAGGTAATTTGCATCCTAGTTGACTTGGAATGACATTCCCGATATTAGGGATTCGGAGGAATTTTTTTCCCCTCCTTATTCTTTCGTTTCAAAGACGTGAACCTAAAGACTCTCATCAGGCCAAAACAAATCGGGGTGTCAATCTGAAACTAAAGATGAGGAAAAGGTTTTCAAAGCCACTCTCACACACACACACACTCTTACACACTCGTACACACTCTTACACACATACACTCAACCTGTCCACTCTTGACACCAAGCAAATCTTCAGCGCGCCGATTCCTCTTATTAAACAAGGATCGAGATCCAAACACATGTATCTGTAATATTGACGAAATTAAAAAAAAAAAGGAGTGAGACTGAGGAAGAGTGAGAGAGAGAGAGAGAGAGAGAGAGAGAGAGAGAGAGAGAGAGAGAGCACTGATTCTGTTCAGGTTATTACATGCAGCCTCACATGGTGAGATGCGATGCTGCTGTGATCCTGTTGCTAAGATACTTGGCTAATACCACGGAAACAAGCCCATATTACTAATCTAGAGGAATCCATGCATGCCTCCACATATTTTTGGCCGAGCGAGGCTCCAACTCCATTACATGTTGTCGCTCCCTCTCCCGGAGTCTATGGCGGCCTCCTTCTTTATCTCCATAAGCCTCTAGGATCTTGGAGAAATATAGGAATGTGACACACTTTTGCCGCTATATTTGGTCGCCGCACTCAATTTAAAAAGTATTACGGCGCTCCCGCCAATGAGCCGAGCCGGCGATCGGCCAGAGTGTCCTTCAGAGGCGAGGATCTAAATAAGAAAGTCCCGTCTGATAGGCCTGAAGTTGCAGGTGATCTCCATAAACAACGGGATACAAATGAGCTTCACACGAGAGTCCTCGCGGGTCCTCGTGTGTTGCGTCCGGCAGATGAGAGGCTTCGTGTTTTGGTGCATCTGTGCCGCCGAGCTGGACTGTAAATACTCGCATTAAAATTAGATCTTCTGCTGATTACGGACCCTTGAGGAGATTGCACACTCCAGTAAGCTATGCTGGTGTACGCTGGGAGCTGTACTGAAGCACCGAAGTTCTGCAAAGATCCTACTGGGCTACACTTTATGGACAAAAGTATTGGGACACCTTCATGTTCGACCTACAGGAGCTATGATGTATCATTCTAAACTCAAAGGCTTTAAATGGACTTGGGCCCCCTTTGCTTTAACAGTTCTAACGGCAGGTTTGGAGCTCTGCAGTTCTGCTCCTCAGCACAGGAATCCATACTTAAATGACTAAAGCAGCATTTTGGAAATCAAACCATGCTACACCTCAACCTAAACCTAACACGTACCCTCAGCCTAACCACCACCATAACCACCGTAGAATGTGGAATTCTTACCATTTCAGCAGGAGGTTCCAACATTGTTTTTTTTGTATCTCCACTCCAGACATGACCTCCAGATCCATTATAAACTCCACCCCCTTGGAGTTGGACTTCTCGCTGATTCAGCACAATGTTATGATGTGTGTATCATGTCTGTACGTAACTGTGATCCTGAGATATGAAGCCTAGAAAACGGGCTTTACCTGCCTACAAAATACGGACTTCAGGTTCTAAGAGTTAAGCTCTGGAGTTCCGATTTCATAAGTTATAATCCATACAGTAACACATAAAGTTTCCCTTCCTGAATGAAATTATGAATGAGAACTTTATTTATTTATTTATTTATTTATTTATTTATTAGATGCACTAGTATTGTGAGATGATTTCAAAACACTAAGGTGTAAAAATCACATTTCAAACGGAACGCCAGGTGTCCCCAAACTTTTGGCTGGGGTATGTGGAGTGTTTCTAAGGGCTTGGCTGAACGTTCAAAGCAGCAGGTGATGTGTAGTGGAGGGGATAAGTGGTGTATAGATGTGGTCCAGACTGTAATAAATGTAATTATGAGTGATCTAAAGCAGTGCAGAGCTCCGGGGTCCAGCTGCAGGACCTCGCGGCTTGGTTTAAGTGTGAGAAGAAACGCATTCCTGTTTCTCACCTGTGTGATGATGCGGAGGGAAAGTCCTGTGGTCTTACAGAGGGATGGAGGAGGATGGAGGAGGATGAACGAAGCCTTCAGCCTGCTGTCCAGATTCATGCTGGCTCAAGGCAGCCTACGGAGGAGCGGCTTCAGAAACGGACGAAAGCCGCGAACACACGCACACCAGCTCAGTAACAAAAGCCCCTTCTGAACTGGGATATTAACAGAAGAAATGGAGAGAATTCAAAGCTCACAGTGTGGTGGAGATTCACAACAAATAGCTGAAGAATTCTGACCCAAGCCTGGACCACTACAGCCAAGGCATGGGTCTTGACTAACTGGGCCCAGTTTAGATTGAGGAGCAGATAAGGTGCTTGCTGGACAGACTGGTGGATTCTGATGAATTAAAATGGACCTTTTTAACTGTATTTTGTAGAAGACAGTCACACGTACCAGAAGATCCTAGGTTCAGAAGATCGTAGGTCACTCAAATTTGTCTTCATTTGAGATGTAAAAATTAGCCAAACATAGACTTTTGTATGAATTTTATCATGTTTTGGTCAAAAATGTTATTTGCAATTACGTTTATTTTTCTTATAAGGACTAAAAACACTACATCTCAGAACCCTGGTTGGAAATTTGGTGTTTTTGAGCTGGAAAAGCACGATTGTGACGTTTTTGAAGCATCTATATGGGTTGTCCTGCTCTGAGTGACTCGTGCTGTTGTGTTGGTAGCATCCTTTGCAAGTGAAGTATGAGTCGGAAACGAGTTTGAAAGCAGTTCCAGGAGCTGGAAGAGTTCAAAACAAGTCAAATCGTAGGACTCCAGATTAGTCCTAGGACATTATAGAGCATTATAGAGCGCCCCCTATGCTTCCTGTAATGTATTACAATCTGTCCGAAGGAGCCCATGGATCATATGAACATTATAGGACATTATAGAGTGTCCCTTTTGCTTTCCGTAGTGTATTACAGTCTGAATGAATGTTTGGATCATAAGAACATGAATATATTGAATTTTTAAAAAGATTAATGATGCATCAGCAACTGAAGATCCGCATTATTGAGGTCTTGGCCTTATCGTTCACCATTCCTCGCAGCCTCAGAGCAAAGTGACAGCCGTGGGCGGTGCACTGAATTCAAAGGTAAAATTCATGCCGGAGGACCTTCTCCAAGGTCATACCACATCGGGTCATTTAATTCAGACATCAGCGAGAGCTAACAGGGGCTCAACTCCAGAATCATCTCTTCTAACCTGTTCCTCAAAACTACCTGCACTTGGAAATGAAGGTGAGCTTGGAAAATTCACATTATTGGAAAAAAGAAATGAATGACATTGGAAGCAGGAATTTTGCACTACGAAAGAAAACTAAGGATGGATGGTCTTCACATAACATCAAGATGGTTGAAAAGCTGGTCAAGAACATTCCCTACACTTGCAGATTAACTGGTTAACCAGTTGCTGACCAACATAATGTATGTTGCACTTGATTTCCATCTTGCATGGTGATGCTGTTTGACCAGCTTAGTTTTTCCGGTTGTGTTGGTCAGCTTGGTCAGACTTGTCATTTTGATTGACCAGCTTGGTCAATCACCTCAGTGATGCAGGTCATGCTGGTAAACCACTTTTGTGATGCTGGCCATACTGGTCAGTATACTTGTTCATAATTAACTTGGTCAGGTTGATCATGCGTGTAGACCAGCTAAACCGTCAAACTGAAATTTAACCACCAGTTTGACCATCTCAAGCTGGATTGGCTGTGTTTTTTCCACGGTGAGTAAAGCCACGATCGCTTTATAAACTGAGTGGGTGGGATTTAAGAAGAAATTTCTTCTTTGAGAACCGTCGTGGTCGTGAATGAGGCCCAGAGTCTGGATGGGTCTCTGAGGGCTGGTATGGAACTACAGTGTTAATAATATTTCTGCAGTGAACACAGTTGTTATTGCAAAAGAGAACACAGCACAGGTTCAATCGATGAGTTGAGTGCCAAGGGAGACAAACCACTCTCTCTCCCTCTCTCTCTC
>CM067512.1:1761096-1781096 GCA_034509495.1 Acestrorhynchus altus | reverse complement strand
ACACACACACACACACACACACATTGGAAGAGATATGGACCAGGTGCTACTCAACAGAGTATCGTGACTCACAAGTGAAAAATAAAAGCACTTAAACCAAATTTCTGGCCTTTGCTCGAACCCTGGCGGGCGTCCATGCCCAATACGTAGAAGGCGCAGGAACTCGCATAACACTAATAAAAGGAGCCACTGTCTTTTTCTTTTTTCTTTTTTTTTTTCTTTCAGGCCTCGTGTTCTGTTTTTCAGGGTCTGAGCTCAGTGTTGTTTCAGGAGAAAACACAGTATAGCGCTATTAGATACGACACCCCGGAGTATCATGTCAGTCCGAGGGCAATAAATAAATACAGATGCGCGTTCTGAAGCAATTTCTACTCAATGTAAACACTCTTATGCATGAACTGGAAAAAAACACAGACATCGCACTTTCCCTGTTATATATCACACTACTTTACTCGTTTACGCTGAGATGGCTTCACTGTGTTTCTGCTTTCATCTGGCTCTCGCGCTCTTGCTCTCGTTTTGAGAGTCGGTGGCAATTTTGCGAAGGAAAACAGGCAGGCTTAAAGGCGTAGATGCGATTGCTAATGTGTGACTCCATCTCGCGTTCAGCACTAAAGCCCGGGCCTTTGGGCAGCGAACCTCATGGTAAAATGAAATAAACGAAAGGTAAGTAAAAGTAAATGGATTCTCCGTATTGAATGTTAGTGCGGGAGCGATTGGTGCAGATGGTTATTGATCTGGTGCACGCCTGGCCATTTACTGCTGGGTGATGACAATCAGCAGCGCCAGTAAACAAGCCTGCTGCTCCAGCCACCAGGAGAAATGACCGAAATCAAGGCAGAGTGAGAGAGAGAGAGAGGGAGAGAGAGTGGTTTGTCTCCCTTGGCACTCAACTCATCGATTGAACCTGTGCTGTGTTCTCTTTTGCAATAACAACTGTGTTCACTGCAGAAATATTATTAACACTGTAGTTCCATACCAGCCCTCAGAGACCCATCCAGACTCTGGGCCTCATTCACGACCACGACGGTTCTCAAAGAAGAAATTTCTTCTTAAATCCCACCCACTCAGTTTATAAAGCGATCGTGGCTTTACTCACTGTGGAAAAAACACAGCCAATCCAGCTTGAGATGGTCAAACTGGTGGTTAAATTTCAGTTTGACGGTTTAGCTGGTCTACACGCATGATCAACCTGACCAAGTTAATTATGAACAAGTATACTGACCAGTATGGCCAGCATCACAAAAGTGGTTTACCAGCATGACCTGCATCACTGAGGTGATTGACCAAGCTGGTCAATCAAAATGACAAGTCTACCAGCCAATGGTAGCACAGCAGGAAAAACTAAACTGGTGCGACAGCATCACCATGCAAGATGGAAATCAGAGTGCAACACTACATTATGTTGGTCAACCTTTAGTTGTAGTTAATCTGCAAGTGTAGGGAATGTTCTTGACCAGCTTTTCCAACCATCTTGATGTTATGTGAAGACCATCCATCCTTAGTTTTCTTTCGTAGTGCAAAATTCCTGCTTCCAATGTCATTCATTTCTTTTTTCCAATAATGTGAATTTTCCAAGCTCACCTTCGTTTCCAAGTGCAGGTAGTTTTGAGGAACAGGTTAGAAGAGATGATTCTGGAGTTGAGCCCCTGTTAGCTCTCGCTGATGTCTGAATTAAATGACCCGATGTGGTATGACCTTGGAGAAGGTCCTCCGGCATGAATTTTACCTTTGAATTCAGTGCACCGCCCACGGCTGTCACTTTGCTCTGAGCTCACGAGGAATGGTGAGCGATAAAGCCAAGACCTCAATAATGCGGATCTTCAGTTGCTGATGCATCATTAATCTTTTTAAAAATTCAATATATTCATGTTCTTATGATCCAAACATTCATTCAGACTGTAATACACTACGGAAAGCAAAAGGGACACTCTATAATGTCCTATAATGTTCATATGATCCATGGGCTCCTTCGGACAGATTGTAATACATTACAGGAAGCATAGGGGGCGCTCTATAATGCTCTATAATGTCCTAGGACTAATCTGGAGTCCTACGATTTGACTTGTTTTGAACTCTTCCAGCTCCTGGAACTGCTTTCAAACTCGTTTCCGACTCATACTTCACTTGCAAAGGATGCTACCAACACAACAGCACGAGTCACTCAGAGCAGGACAACCCATATAGATGCTTCAAAAACGTCACAATCGTGCTTTTCCAGCTCAAAAACACCAAATTTCCAACCAGGGTTCTGAGATGTAGTGTTTTAGTCCTTATAAGAAAAATAAACGTAATTGCAAATAACATTTTTGACCAAAACATGATAAAATTCATACAAAAGTCTATGTTTGGCTAATTTTTACATCTCAAATGAAGACAAATTTGAGTGACCTACGATCTTCTGAACCTAGGATCTTCTGGTACGTGTGACTGTCTTCTACAAAATACAGTTAAAAAGGTCCATTTTAGTTCATCAGAATCCACCAGTCTGTCCAGCAAGCACCTTATCTGCTCCTCAATCTAAACTGGGCCCAGTTAGTCAAGACCCATGCCTTGGCTGTAGTGGTCCAGGCTTAGGTCAGAATTCTTCAGCTATTTGTTGTGAATCTCCACCACACTGTGAGCTTTGAATTCTCTCCATTTCTTCTGTTAATATCCCAGTTCAGAAGGGGCTTTTGTTACTGAGCTGGTGTGCGTGTGTTCGCGGCTTTCGTCCGTTTCTGAAGCCGCTCCTCCGTAGGCTGCCTTGAGCCAGCATGAATCTGGACAGCAGGCTGAAGGCTTCGTTCATCCTCCTCCATCCTCCTCCATCCCTCTGTAAGACCACAGGACTTTCCCTCCGCATCATCACACAGGTGAGAAACAGGAATGCGTTTCTTCTCGCACTTAAACCAAGCCGCGAGGTCCTGCAGCTGGACCCCGGAGCTCTGCACTGCTTTAGATCACTCATAATTACATTTATTACAGTCTGGACCACATCTTATACACCACTTATCCCTCCACTACACATCACCTGCTGCTTTGAACGTTCAGCCAAGCCCTTAGAAACACTCCACATACCCCAGCCAAAAGTTTGGGGACACCTGGCGTTCCGTTTGAAATGTGATTTTTACACCTTAGTGTTTTGAAATCATCTCACAATACTAGTGCATCTAATAAATAAATAAATAAATAAATAAATAAATAAAAGTTCTCATTCATAATTTCATTCAGGAAAGGAAACTTTATGTGTTACTGTATGGATTATAACTTATGAAATCGGAATTTCAAGGCTTAGCTCTTAGAACCTGAAGTCCGTATTTTGTAGGCAGGTAAAGCCCGTTTTCTAGGCTTCATATCTCAGGATCACAGTTACGTACAGACATGATACACACATCATAACATTGTGCTGAATCAGCGAGAAGTCCAACTCCAAGGGGGTGGAGTTTATAATGGATCTGGAGGTCATGTCTGGAATTAAGATAAAAAACTGATGTTGGAACCTCCTGCTGAAATGTGAAATTCCATTCTAGGTGGTTATAGTTGGTGGATTGGGCTGAGAATGCGTGTTCAGAGTTTAGAGTTGGTGTAGCACTGGTTTGATTTCCAAAATGCTGCTATAGTCATTTAAGTATGGATTCCTGTGCTGAGGAGCAGAACTGCAGAGCTCCAAACCTGCCGTTAGAACTGTTAAAGCAAAGGGGCCCAAGTCCATTTAAAGCCTTTGAGTTTAGAATGATACATCATAGCTCCTGTAGGTCGAACGCAAGAAGGTGTCCCAATGCGCATTCCATAAAGTGTAGCCAGTAGGATCTTTTTAGGAGCGGTGCTTCAGTACAGCTCCCAGCGTACACCAGCATAGCTTACTGGAGTGTGCAATCTCCTCAAGGGTCCGTAATCAGCAGAAGATCTAATTTTAATGCGAGTATTTACAGTCCAGCTCGGCGGCACAGATGCACCAAAACACGAAGCCTCTCATCTGCCGGACGCAACACGAGGGACCAAAGGGACTCCTGATGTAGAAGCTCATTGTATCCAATTGTTTACTCAGAATCACTACAACTGAGGCCTATCAAGCGAGACTTTCTTGCCCAGATCTCGCCTCTAGAGACACTCTAAGCGTCCCGCGGCTCAGCTCTACGTGGCGAGACACCCGTAATACTTTTAAATTAGGTCGACCAAATACTAGCGGCAAAAGTGTGCTCATTCCTATGTTCTCCAAGATCCTAGAACATGAGATAAAGAAGGAGGCACGCCATAGACTCCGGAGAGGGCGACAACATGTAATGGAGTTGGAGCCTCGTTCGGCCAAAAATATATGGAGGCATGCATGGATTCCTCTAGATTAGTAATATGGGCTTGTTTCCGTGGTATTAGCCAAGTATCTTAGCAACAGGATCACAGCAGCATCGCATCTCACCATGTGAGGCTGCATGTAATAACCTGAACAGAATCAGTGCTCTCTCTCTCTCTCTCTCTCTCTCTCTCTCTCTCTCTCTCTCACTCTTCCTCAGTCTCACTCCTTTTTTTTTTTAATTTCGTCAATATTACAGATACATGTGTTTGGATCTCGATCCTTGTTTAATAAGAGGAATCGGCGCGCTGAAGATTTGCTTGGTGTCAAGAGTGGACAGAGTTGATGTATGTGTATAAGTGTGTGCGAGTGTGTAGAGTGTGTGTGTGTGAGTGTGGCTTTGAAAACACCTCATGCTAGTTTCAGTTGACACCGATTTGTTTTTGGCTGATAGGAAGTCTTTGGGTTCACGTCTTTGAAACGAAAGAATAAGGAGGGGAAAAAAATTCCTCCGAATCCCTAATATCGGGAATGTCATTCCAAGTCAACTAGGATGCAAATTACCTTCTGCGATTGAAATGTCATCTTAAGCATGCCTGTGTGAAGTCATTTTAGAGTCGTTTGGTTGATTCCGGGCGCTGCTAATCCGTATTCATTTTCCTTCCCACCTTTTCGAGGATAGTCGAGGAGCTTGGAGATGGAATGGTGAACAAAGTGCTCCTGTATGGTCAGAGGAGCTGATACAATAGTGAAAGTAGAAACATGAGGTTGCCCTAACGTTATGCCGATGTCCAAAACTATGTGGACACCTTTACTAGTGAGTAAGTTCATCTACTTTTCCAGCAGCATTATGGAGCAATTGGCTCTTCTTGATGACAAGCACACTGCAGGTATGGTTCCACTCTTTCTGGACATGAGCAGACAGTGATGCTTGTAAGATGATCTGATGATGACATGTATCTTTGTTATCATTTGATGTTTGCTATAAGCAAGATGAGATGTTCTCCTGCAGTCTTGATGCTCATATTTTGTTCTGCAACCATGAGACAAAAATGATTGGTCATAGTGTCATATGTAAAGGTCCTCTTTAAAGGACATCATTAACCCTGGTAAAGACCTACCATTCTGTATACCCCCCTCCAAAATGACCGAAAGACAATGTGTCTTAGTCACTTCTTGAATAGGGTCTTCAAGTGGTCATCTAGGGCAGTGGTCTCCAACCTTACATCACCGTGGATAGTGAATGCTCAAAGGGGGTTGTGGCGGAAAGCTGGGGGTAGATTTGTGTGTGGTACAGTCCACGGCCCAGGGACATAGTGTGAAAGGCCCTTTACATATGCATTTCTGGGCAAGCTGAGAGATTCAGAAGCATCACTGAACTTGAGAGAAGCATGTGAGCTGAGGAGAGTAATGTCACAGGTATTCCAGGACAGACTGTTGCATAGTGCAGTTAGCAGCATTCTGAGCCCAGAGACACTGTTCTCCATATTAACATCAGTGGAACATCAACATGATTCTGGAGCTGCAGTTTTAGGGTGAAATATTACATGACGTTGCTCAAGTTCAAGTGCACTCCTGCTGACACAGGTGTTCACACTCGGCTTTCACTTTATAATCATCTTTAAAAAACACGGCACTGACTGTTCAATGAACACCTCATACATATCCGCAATGCCCAGTGCATTCCTAGTAGCTTTGAGGTGTTTGGTTGAAACGTGCACCTTAAATTATTCACATCTTATTACTACGACCCAGAAAGGAGGCATTTTACCAGCCATCTTCAAACAATCGTTTCATATTCATATAATCTAATAGCAAATTAACAACCTTGCTCAAATATTGGTGAACGGAGTGAAATAGAGGTTTTTAAATGAGTTGTGTTTCAATCTTGGCTGACATCTACAATTCATACCATGTCCAAAAGTTTCTAGACGGCCCTTCTAAAGAGCGGATTCAGCTATGGATTTAGTATACTGTATGGGCAAAACTATTGGGACACCTGCTCTTCAGTGCTCCTTTTTGAAATCCAGGGTTTTAAAACGAGTTTATCCTGCTTTTGCTGGACTAGCTGTCTCTACTGTCAGGAAAGCATTCTACTAGATTTGGAGCATTGCTGTGAGATTTGATTGCATTCAGCGAAGTGCAAGGCGCGAATTGCGCTCGCACGGGCGGTCCGGCTCTGGATACAAGTACAAGCTAGCAATTAAGACTTAATTTGTACCCTAATTTATTACAATCCACTGCTAATACACGACTTCAGCAGGCCTGAAAAGAGCTTTCTTTAATAAAGACGACTGCGCAGACGGTGCCGTGGGACTGCTGACTTTATGAGCCGCCCTCTAGCGGGCTTAGCTTAGCACTCGTAAATGTTAGTCTGTCATTAGGTGCCCCGCTTGCGTCCCTCTTTCAGAGTCATTAGCCTTTTTTACTGTCCAGCTTGGTTTCTCCATGAGCAAAGCAGAACGCTTCACTATGATAATTAACGAGTCTGGAAACGGACAGGAAGGTTTAGGGCATTTGACGGTAATTTGACGGGATAGCTTGTCTCTGATGACTCTACCAACTTTCACCAGCTTCCGCATTCATCGTCCTGCTGCTCTGTTTTCTAATTATATACAAGTGCCTCATTAATCATGGCATTAACGTTCCAGCCAATTACATGCTCTGGTGTAAAGGGCCTCAAAAATAACAGAGACGTTACTGTATAAGCGTTAGAATCCTAAATGCACGCCTGTACTTACGGCTAGAGCCTAAAACCCTCGATAATTCCCTTAAGAGAAAATAATCTGGTTAACCAGTGCTCCTCTAAATCTGTCTTTACTTTGTCTCTTCACGGCAGGGAATTCTCCTCCGTCCACTTCTCGGTTATATGTTTATAAAAGGGCAGTACACTGACCCACAGGGGCTGTTACAGTGTACGGTTGACTTGTATGATTTACACTTCTATATTACCCTAGAGTTCTCTCTCTCTCACACACACACACACACACACACACACACACACACACACACACACACACACACACTTGCTTTTCCGTTTAAAGCCTTTGCTGTGTTCATAGTACACATTACGGACACCCATCAGCCATAACATTATGACCACCGACTTAGTTCTACACTCTCTGGTATATCCCCTGAGCATGTTGTAGATCAGACTGTAGTTCATCTGTTTCTCTGCAGACTTTATTCTCCTCCTTTCACCCTGATCTTCAATGATCAGGACCCCACAGGACCACCACAGAGCAGATATTATGTGGCTGGTGGGTCATTCTCAGCACTGCCAGGCTCCTCAAATTTACCTTCGTCTGAGATAATAGATAAAAGTTGCTTATATATCTGTCAGTATTATCCTTTTTCATGACTTTTATTCTGAAAGACTGGGTGAATAAAGAAAGAGAGCAAAAATCCCCTCTCCTTGTTTTCCTCTATAACCCAATGTCTGGGTCAGTGATGTCATTAGCCCCGCCCCTCTCTGATCAGTCAGAGTGTATGCAGGTTGAGCATCTGCGTGGACAGAGACTGGATTTAAGAATGGGATTTAATTCAGTTACACTGAATTTTTGCTGTTTTCTGAGCTAAATTACTGACTGATATTTCATCAAAAAATGATGAGAAGCCTAGACATTGGCATGTAAGTAACCACAAAGTACGAATCTGGGGTTCTAAGAGTTAATAAACTGCATCTACAATCTTCTACTGTCATCAGGAGGGTTGCTAGTTCCATGTCTGGTGATGCCACATCCATCCGTCAGTGTCTAGAAAGTCCCATAGAGCAGAGTGTCCTTCTCTTACTCCATAGATGGGCAGGATGACCCTCCCTCTCCCCCATTACTCAGTGTGATCCAGTTAGCATTTAATGTTCTCCTCTGAGAGTATTGAGCTGCAGGGGTGTTTTTTTAGTGGCAGATGTTGGATCTTCTTCACCCTTCCAGCGCTGGTAGCCTTGTGAGATTGATAGAGGGAGTTGTAGAAAGTGGAGGAGTGGAAACGACTGAATCGAGGAGAAAATTGGGATAAGCATTAAATGAAGAAGGCAGCTTTTGATTGAGTGCGATTTGTTTTAGGGTGATTTTTTTCTAATTCTGGTGTTTTTATAGGCGACCCAATGCGAGTTCTATCAGAGTTAAGTCATCTCAGTTTTAGTTATAGCCACATTTACAATTACAGCGCGCACACTGTTGTTTTTATTCTCCACTGTTTCTTCATAAAATTGATATGTAGAAAAATCTAAAATACTGAGCATGCAGTAAGTCATGTTAGCAGCGTTTAGTGTGTGGACCCCCTTTGTCACGCGTTATTAAGATTAACCAGCAGCTAAATAACAACTACAAGCCTGAGCTCATTCCTCACCGAAGAACCCAGAGGAGCAAAGAATGAATCATCGATATTAATTGATGTTTGAAACAAATTCCATATGCTGAAGTGTAACTGAAGCCCATGGGCACACTGTAACGCCGTGATCAGAGCGATTCAGCAGACGCAGACTTTCTCCGAGCGCTGGGCCGTGTAATTTAATCCCCCGAAGTCTTTAGTTTTGCACTTTTAGGGAGGCTTTCATAGTTGCAGAGCAGCTTCGGAGGCAGTTTTTCCCCTCCAGTCTAACAGCAGGGGCACCATGTTCACGTTGCCACATCGCGTCATTAACTGCTTAAGGATTTTGTGGGAGAACCATTGAAACCATTAAAACCATTAAGAGTTTGATCACAATTCAAGAAATAAAGTATAAACATTTAATTAAAGTGGGCAATATTTCCCCGAGTCGTCGCTGACTCTGTTCCTTCTACGGCTGGGCGATGTGGCTGAAATACTCCCGTCTCCCGTCCTGACATAATGTAAACACTACTGTACTGGGTTGAGTATCGTTCCCCAAAATCAAACCATTTCCACATATGAGCCACTCCACACTCTTTTTGGAATTAAATCACACAGATGGTACCGTGTGGAACAGGTGTCAGTGTGGTCCCACCCTCCTTCTTTCGTATTTACCCTTAAATTATTATGTTACCCTCATCATTTTTAAATCTGTTGATCAAATTGGATTATAGCTCAGAAATCCAGAATCTCACATTATTAAAATATTTAGAGTTGGAGTAAACTACTCATCAGACAGAATCAACATTAAAATACTTTAAATGTAATAAATATGAAATAATACAACAGTTTACCTTCATAAAAAATACTAAGAATTAAAAAAAAATATATATCACAACATTAAATTTTTTAAGATCTCATCTTAAAGACACAGATACTACGCCGTGGTTGGTCTCATCTCCAGACCTGTCCCTGATTGAAAATGTGCAGGGCGCTATTATGGGCGCTCTATCAACACTCCACCTACCACCATCTGCAGAACTGAGTGAGAACGTATTCCAAGCTGCATGGGATGGATCATCACCCAGGACACCATTAGGAACCTCTACCTCCATGCAGAGACGTCTGGCGTATTGCGTTAAACCAACGACCGTCCTGAGAGACACCACTTCTGTATGAGTAGATCAATAAATATTGATCAGATCAGACTACAGTTATCATCAGATATTGATCCTGATCACCTTCATCTTCCTTATCAACAGATCCTTCTGGAGGAAACGGCTTTTTGATGATGAGTGTCTCTGGGTTGATCAGTTGATTCATGCAGAAATATCACTTCTTCGACCATATTGGTTCATAATTCCAGTATTTTTAACCCGGACAGGAACGCTGTCAGACTCCGAGAGAACATAAAGGAAGTTTTATAAACTTCAGTGCTGGTTTCCTCTCCTCAAAGACATGACCACATCTTTGCTCCTGTCCAGAAAGATGAATGTCAGCGCACTGAAACATGCCAAAGTCAACACGGAGAACACTCTGAGCCTCCATTCATCCTCACTGAGCCATTGACCCCAGTCTCCAGGAGGCCTGTTGCCGTCGCCATGACGACAGACTCAATGTGAGCACCGGCAGTCTGAAGAAGCTGTCTGAAGCAGTCGGTCTGAAGAGTGTTCTGAAGTTTCGCTGGTGAGGCCACCACAGTCCCACAGTCGCTGTCAGTCAAAAGTTTGAGGACACCCCTGGCTTCTCGTGTAGTTGCATGAGAGTTGTTTAGCTTTTGCTTTCATTTTTTCAGAAGATAAATGTGATCCATGCTGTGCTTTTGGAACTGAAGCTACGAAGACTCATGAACACTATGGACCAAAGGATTTAGGACACCTGCTCATTCACTGCTTCTTCTGAAATCAACTGTATTATACTACTTTCGTTGCCTGTCCAGGGGAATCTTTCTACAAGAATATGGAAAATTACTGTGAGGATTTGATTGCATTTAGCAACAAATGCTATTATTAGTGAGTTCTGAATGTTTCTCAGGAAGAAATGAACATTAATAAATACTCACAATTAAACGTGCATTGAAGCCACACTATATAAACAATGTATTGTGACACACATTACCTACACGTCCCATTTAAAACCCAAAGGCATCAATATGGATCTGGTTTCCCTTTCTAACAGCTGGAACAGCTGGTTCGGGTTATTGAGCAGAGAGGTACTGGTGGCATCCTACCTATTATACTAGGGTGGGTTTCCTTTCATCATCTGCTTCCTTTAGGTCCCTTCCACAGCATTTCTACTGGATTACAGTCAGAACTTTAACTGGACCATATCAAAACATTAACACTTTAATTACTTACTCATTAATTAACATTAATTAATTACTCTTTAATGTTATTTTGTAGAACAACTTATGTGCTTAAGGTCGTTGTCTTGTTGCATGACCCTTTTCTTGTTACGATTCAGAGCACAAACACATGTCCTGATATTTCCTTTAAGTTTGCTGGTATAATTCAGAATTCATTGTTCCATCAATGTTGGCAAGCCATCCTTCTCCAGACGCAACCAAACGGGCCAAACTATGATCATACCACCACCGTGTTTCACAGATGGGGTGAGGTTTGTTATTTTTTGTTGATTTAACACTAATAAATACATAATAGTGGATCATTTTCATTTTTGTCTCATTTGTCTGATTTTATACACCTGAATTCAACAATTAAGAGGTGTGTCCCAATACTTTTGTCCAAGTAATGTTTGTGCAGATGGTGCTGCCACCCCCAGCAGTGACAACAACCGGCCTGAATTTCTCAAGTGGGTCCCAGTAGCAGATGATGTTGTAGATGTTATTAAACAGAATGAGGGCAACGTATCTGGCCTCCAGTCCAGCACAAACTAGAGAACACTTGAGCTGAAGCTCTTCTGGCCCAGCTCTCCTCTTGATTATGGCTTTCAGTCTTGCTTTCACTGTTTAGTGCTGGTAGCACTGCTCAGGAGACAAAACCACACATTACACACCACCACAGCTCCAACTATTTTACACTGCTCAGGAGTCAAAACCACACCTTACACACCACCGCAACTCCAGCTCCATTACTCTGCTCACATTCCCACACGGGCATTTTTTCTTTCCACTTCTTCTGGGCGAATGGCTATATAACTGAATCGCACATTTTTAGAGAATATGAAATTATAACCGAATACACACATTCAGTGGAGACATGTTGAAGGCTGCGAGAGCCTGCAGTAGAGGATCGCAGTTACCATATTTCTGTTTCCTTTAGGAGACGTGACAACTGGCAACCGGAGTCGTAACCCAGCCCGGTTAGCACTGAAAGATGGTATAATGGTATTAATATCATCTTATTTAGCACGTTACACACGTTGTACTATGGTTCTAAACTGCCATCTACACTATAAACATACACGGATCAGCCATAACATGTCCACCCTATCAGCTCCTCTGACCACACAGGAGCTCTTTGTAGTTCATCTGTTTCTCTGCAGACTTTATTCTCCTCCTTTCACCTGATCTTCAGTGATCAGGACCCCACGAGACCACCCGTTCCGTTCTCGGCATCACGGTGACCATACAGCGAGAGAATGCAGTGGATCAGACACATGATGCTGCTGGAGTGACTCAACCTGTGTCCACTCCTGTCCTCTGTTAGACACATCTACCTCCTAGGTGTTCCTGGATGGTAAGAGGAGGTGGTGAAATAGAGTGTGAGAGTAGTAACAAAGAGATGGTCGTAGCAGTGTTTGTGCTGATGTTGCACTTTTGCATGAGAAAGAAACGTTGTGAAAAAGAAGCGGGTGGTTGTTGTTGGGAGGGAGGAGATTTTTGTTATTTCTTCTCATCGATGCATGCATTTGATTGACGCCTACAGAAATCATTTGCATATGTGCACGCCGGCAGTCATTTAGTGGTATATACACAAAGTAATGTATTATAATGTCATAACAGTGTATTACTTATTTTATAATATTCGTCAACCAATTATTGCGTCCATTTGATTCCCTTTGTGATGATTGTGTTATTGTTGTGATATATTATTTATAGAAATTAGGAAGATCGTTAATCCGAGTCAGTTCAAAGCACTCCCCTTCCAGTGCAGGCCTCCGTTTATGAGCCGATGCCACATAAACTATTGTGAAAGGTGTGAAAGTTCCCATTTTACCACGATGGAAGGATACCACTGGGAGCCAGTGAGCTTAAGAGGCTGCAGAGAAGGAGACAGAGGAGGAGGAGGAGGGGGATGAAGAACAATGAGGGAGGACAGCTGTGATTCCCAGATTAAGATTTTCATTCCCACCACTTGAGCCGTTCCCAGTGTGGCGGCTTGGCCTTGGGGAGACATGATGGGACCAACTGGGCCAGTGAGAAAAACAAAGAGAGAGAGAGAGAGAGACAAGCTGGGGGAAAAGAGAAGGAGCATTTGTCTACGTCCTGCTTTCCTCTCTCTCTATTGCTCTCGCTCTCTATCTCCCTCACTCGTTCGTTCTCTCCATGTCGCTGGGGGAAATAGAGGGAAGGAGAGGCGAGAGGATGGAGAACAACGCAGGAGAGAAAATGAAATCACTCCACCGTCCTCTTTCTCTCAGCTTGCGCAGCGATTAAAATATCCTAACATTTAAAATTCTACAACAAATTTGCATGTCTTCTTCATTTTCTGCGTGTTTGTTTCTTACGAAGCTGATCTCGGATTGGCTGGAAGTGACAGATTTCATTAAGATATGTCATTAAGGAACCTGAGTGTTTATCTACGGCGCTCACGTTAAATCCTCCATTAGAAAATGACCAAACAGCAGCACAGCTGTTGCGAGATTAGCTCAGAGTTTACCAACAGACAAACATCCACTGATGCCAAGAACCAGACTGTTAGTGGTTGAAATGTAAGTTTTGGTTGTTTTATTGGTCATTTTGTGATTGTTTTGTGTATTTATTTGGTACCTTTTGGTTTTTATTCGTATTTAGTTCATTGGTTTTTGCTTGAGAGTTGATCATTGAGTTGCTCGGTTGCTTGGTTGATTGGTTCGCACTTATGTAGCCCAGTTGATTATTCACTTAGTAGGTTGAGTGGTCAGTTGATTGGCTAGTTGTTTGGTAGGTCCATGGCTAGTTGTTGTGTTTTCACGTTCCTCTGCATTTACATTCCCAACGATCTCACCTGGTCTCTGAACTCCTCCACAGCAGCATTGTTACGTCCTTCAGAGCCTTAAGGAAGCTCACCTGTGTCACAGGGTCCTGGTGAACCTCTACCACTGTACCATTGGAGCATACTTCACCAACTGCATCTCAACATGGTACTTCCTCTGGTGTGCTCTGCAGCTGACCACAAAGCAGTCCAGAATGCATTACAGGTTCCCAGTTACCCATCATTCAGGACATTTACCATAACAGGGCAGGGTGAGAAACACCACTGAGGACACTTCTCACCCAAACCCATGGACTTTTCACCCTCCTCCCATCTGGCAGGCATTACAGGAGCCTCTGCTCCTGCCAGCAGACATGGCTGAAGGTTTTGTCCTGAGGCTGTGACCCTGCCCAACTTTGCACTGCCACTTATCTGCATCCTGCACCCTCTGAACTATTGTGTACATGTCCGCCAATGGTATATTTCCATTCATATCTGTATTCTTAATGTACTTTATATGTTTTTATGTCTGGTTAGTTGATGAGCTCGTTAGTTAGTTGTTTGTATGATTGGATTTATTTGAGGTTTATGTAGTTTGTCTGTTCAGTTAGTTTGATTGATTATGTTGTTATTGTAGTCAGTATTGGTTAGTTGATTGGTTTGTTGGTGTGTTTACTGGCTGAGATAGATGGATTGCTGGGTGTAGATGTGTGTGGTGGAGTGGTTGGTTACCTGGTAGACTGTTTGCTTGTTAGTTTGTTTGCCTGTTTGATTGGTTGACAGGTTAGGTGTATAGCTCTGCCAGATGTTTCTGGATAACTGTGGTTTTGTTCGTTTTTGTTTTTAATCCTTTGAAACAATATGAAATGATGTTGCCGCTGTAGCTGGAGCTGCCCTGTGTGGTGTGGAAATGGTCCGTTCTAAGCTATAAGCAGATACGAGTTTTATTTGGATAGTGACAATAAGATATGACGTGATATTCTTCTGCAGCCAAACAGTGTTTTCTTCTTTCCTGTGTTGAAAATCGGGTTGACATTTTCTCACCTGATCAGGAAAAACGTTGATCTATAATTCATATGACATCTTTATAAGCAATGGAATTGTGAGCCACACATTAGACAGTCGCACGCTGGAGAGTGTCAGCTTTAATACGAAAAATAATCCTGTCCACCCTGCACCCAGCAGTTTGGTCAACATCTCGTCTCCCATCGACCTTTTGCTTTTTCTTTATGTTGTCACATCAAAGCTAATGACTGCTTGCTATTTTAATTAGCAGTAAGATCCATACAGCAAATAAGAAAACCGTTTAATCAATAAAGGCTGACAGGAGGAATTCCGGCCTGAATGCAGACGGCAGGAGCCGGGGGATCAGCCCTTCCCTCGGTTCAGGACAGGATGCTTCATTACTACGAACTGGCCTTTGGAAATATGTGTGCTGCTACTGTCCCACTTAGTGGCTCTGACAGGCAGGGAGCAGGTGGGGGTGGCTCTGTGAGTGTGATGATTTTCTTTGAGGCGTCTTTGCAGAGGGTCAGGCAGGATATTGACGGACAAAGACCCACAAGGGGATTCCCAGACCCCATGCACCTGAGAAAATCCTTCAAAGTTAAACTAAAGTCGTTTTAACCCTTTCAGAGTCGCATTAAGCCTCTTCAGCTTTTGCATACACAAATCAACCATAACATTATGACCATGTCCTTGTTTCTACACTCACTGTCCATCCTATCAGCTCCTCGGACCAAACAGGAGCACTTTGTGAACTATAGTTTCAGACTGTAGTTCATCTGTTTCTCTGCAGACTTTATTCTCCTCCTTTCACCCCGATCTTCAGGACCACCACAGTGCAGCTATTATGTGGGTCATTCTCAGCACTGTTGAATATTAACCCTTCAACCAACCAACCAACCAACCAGCAAACAACCAGCAACCAACCCAAAAAAAACAAACTAAGCTTATCTTATGATCACTGTCACACTCATTCAAGTCCAGAAGATACTTTGGTTTCAACGATTTTCATTTATTCCAGAGCAGCAGGATTTGCGTTCAGATCTCCATCACCTTTCCCGAAGAAGGAATGTCTTTCAGGGGTGTTCGAGTGTCACTACAAGGTCTGCCTTATCTGCACTGTTTCCCACAGTGTGTTTGACATCCCGGATCTCTTGGTGAAAGAAAGAGAATCACTGATTTTTCCAGACTGTTCCAGTGACTGAAGGCCCCAAGGTTCACTTGAACATCCAGCACAACATGAAGAACATTGTAAAGAAACCAGCGACTGTTTGAGTGGGTGTTAGCGAGACATGTCGGCTAATAGTGCTAACTGAAGACGTGCAGCGGCTGAAGGGGAGGGCGCATGAGAAAGGCGAGTTGAAGTTTTCCCAAAGCTTTGTTGGAGGCACCAGCATGAAAAAAGCCAGCAGAAAGCTCAGTCTAGACATGCAATTGTACGAGGGAAGAAAGAGGCAAGAAATTACGGGGTTATTCATGCAGGAAAGAGTAAGCTCTATGCTACTTTGTTGGGCTTAGCCTGTATGTCAGTGTCAATGGTGCTTGAAAGATCCCTCCAGTGCGAGGCTGATAGTTAGAGGTTTGCGTCAGTTTGTTGACCGTAATTACCCGCATTCCTCTCTGGGGCAGGTTAACAGGGTGTGGCCGGGCCGTCCGGCGCTTCCTGTGTAAATATGGAGCAGGTAAAAAGAAAACACACTCGACATACACACACAAGACACACACACACACACATGCTCTCATGTCAGGATGAGCAATGAGAGCCACCTCGGAGAAGGTTGGAGGTGCAGGTTCTCACAGTCTGGCTAAAAAACGACACAATGGAAATGTCAGGCCTTCATAATTGGGCTGCGAATATTCATGCAGTGATTTTTCAGTCTGCAGAGGTCGGCTTCCATCATTTCCAAGGTGAAGAAGGTTTCACAATACATCTTCATTCTGAGTTTTTGAACTGGGAAACTGGGAGTGGAGTTGTCCACCCATACCCTAAGTCAGGGGTAGGCGATCTCAGTCCTGGTGTGCCAGATGTCCTCACAGTTTTGTGCTTTTCCTGCTCACCTGATTAAGGTGGGAAATCAGGAAACTGCTGGAATCTGGCACTCCGTGGGACTTACCAGGTTACCACAAATTAGTACGAGTTCTTTAAACCTGTTTGTCACCAATCAAACACAGCATTTGAGAACAAGAACCTATACCAGCTGTGAAGCATGGTGGTGGAAGTGAGATAGTTTAGGGCTGCTTTGCTGCAGCAGGTTTCTCTCAGCATAAAAATCATATGAGATCTTTATTGTATCAGAGGGGTTTGAGAGAGCGGAAGAGCGTCTGTACAAAGACTGGCAGCTGAGGAAACATCTAGAGCTGAAAATTCCCATGGAGAATTAGACGTCTTTCTTCAATCGGTGTGAGAGACAGTGACCAGTTCTAAAGCATCTCACTAGCTTTATTTCAGATAAAGCGGATGTATGTGTTTAGTTCGATCACCTCCATCTCTGAGTATAGTTACAATGAAAATCAAAACATGTCTAAACATGTCATGGGACATCCTAATTTTTTCACGTGACCGCAGGTCGCTGAGTCTGCAGATTCCAAACGAGGCAGGAAACAAGTCGTTTAGTGAAGAGTCATTCTGGGTAAATGTGTCTCATGGTGTGGCTGTGTGATTACGTGTGTGTGTGTGTCGATGTTGGACAGATATCAGAGCTCCCTGGTGCTCTGAGAGCGAGGCGTGGGACCGAGTCGAGCCGACTGAAGTGCCCATATGAACGACAGGTCGATTTGAGGCTGAAGACTTTCAGGCGCTAAGCTAGAATGTCCAATTGGAGGAAGGAGCTGGAGCCGGATTCAGAGGATTTCGGGTTTGGGGATGGAGCCAGGCATTCAGCAGTTTGGATACAAGCACCGGCATCAGACTTCTGCACCACAAGTAAACACAAATAGATCATATTCATTTATCTATCAGTCTCTCTACATGCAGTTGTGCTTGAAGGTTTGTGACCCCTTTTTACACAAGTACTAAAGTAGATAAGGATCCAAATCAAACAAATGAGACAAAAATATTACTCCTGTCCTGTTATGTTTAAAGAACATCGACCAATCAAAATCTGACCTTCACAACACATGTTCGTGGAAGTGGACCATGGCACCAACAGGTTTCTGAGGAGCTCAGAAGAACAGTTGTTGATGTTCATTGGCCTGGAAAAGGTTACAGAACCATTTCTTAAGTGTTTGGACAGCAATCCACACTTTTGTGCACAGTCAGATTGTGTACAAATGGAGGAGATTCAAGAACATTATGACCTGCCCCAGGAGTGCTCCACCAACAAGATCACACAGAGCAAGGTGTGTAATAGTCCATCAGCTCACAAAGGAACCCAAAGGAACCTTTAGTCAACTAAAGGTCTTTCTCACATTGAGTAACGTTAATGTTCCTGAGTCCACCATCAGGAGAACACTGAACAACGGTGAACATGGCAGGGCTGCAAGGAGAAGCTGCTGCTCTCCATAGAGAACATTGCTGACCATCTGCAGTTTGACAAAGATCACATGGATGAGCCAGAAGAAACTGGAACAGTGTTTTGTGGATGGATGAGACTGGATTGGAGAAAGGAAAACACTGCATTCCAGCATAAAACGCTATCCCTTCTGTAAAAACATGGGGGTGGTAGTATGACCTTTGGGCCTGTTTTGTTGCATCTGGGACAGGATGGCTTGTCATTCTGAATTTTAACAATACATTCTGTCAATTTTGTCTCTCTCTCTCTCTCTCTCTCTCTCTCTCTCTCTCAGCTCTAAACTGAGAGCAGTTTGTTGTTTCTGTCTGGCTCTGATTAACTGGTGAAACAGTCAGTATTGCACGCAGCGCTGTGCATTTCTCCGAGGCTGCAGCGGCACGTTGGACAGGGTCAGCACAAAGGCGATGTTTGGAGAAGGACGTTAAATATTAGTTTACCCCGAAGAGTTATTTTTACCGCTTTATTGACCACAGCTGGCTCCTGTTGAAGCCTCCGAGAGGGGAAGCTTACTTCAGATTTATCACATTATCTCAATCAGGGTAGCGTAAAACATGCTAGTACGAAAGAGCCGAGCTATACTGGGGGACTGTATGTTAGACAGGGGACGATACCGCATATTTTCTTCATTATTCCTACTGTCATTAGAAGTCCCATGTAGGTGTATTTCCATATACATTCCGGTCGGTTCCAGGCAGCGGAAGCGATGTTGTTTACACCAAAGACCAAATATACAGCAACGTGTTTACTGACCATCTCAACCTTTAGAACCTTTAGAACCCAATTTAGTGGGATGTTTACGACGTAACGATGTTACGGTCTGACGATATATATATATATATATACACACAGATATTTTTCAGGACATCCTATGATAATCATAATCATATTTGTCTTCAATTGAGATATAAATAATAAAAGGATTTAAATATTTATATGCATTTGAGCATTTTTTTTACTTGTGCTTAAATGTTTTGTGGCATTTTCTCATTTGCTAATAAGGACTTAAAAACACTTTGCCATCATCCAGACTGTTTATGAGCTGAAAATGAATTATTCGTAATGATTATACTGCAATAAAAGATATTTATAATAATAATAATAATAATAATAATAATATATTCTTCAAATATTTTCAGCCGCCCCTCTCTCTGATCAGTCAGGTCTGTGTGGGTTGATCATCAGCCCCGCCCCTCTCTCTGATCAGTCAGAGTCTGTATGCAGATTGATCATCAGCCCGCCCCTCTCTCTGATCCAGTCAGAGTCTGTAGCACAGGTTGATCATCAGCCCCGCCTCTCTCTGATCAGTCCAGAGTCTGTATGCGGGATTGATCATGTTCACGTGGATGAACTGGTAAACATGCTGGAAGCTCATTCTGAGCTGGATTAAATAATTTAAGTGTCTGCTGGAGACACAACTGGATGCCATGTTTTGCAGCAATTCTAATTTTTTTGGTTTGTTTTTTACTGGTGCCTGCAGTGAATAGATGATCCACTAGAGGGCAAGTATCTGATTTTATTTTCTAAATTATTATTATTATTATTGTTATAATTATTATTATTATTATTAATCTGTTTCTTATGATTTCCAGAGGTCTTATAAACTATGTTTCAAATATAAATTCCTTCCAAACCTCTTCAAACAAGAAGTCAAAGTGGGGTGTGTGAGTGTGTGACTGTGTGAGTGTGTCTTTGAGTGCATGATCCATCTTCTCACACCACCTCGGCCCAATGACGGATTCCCACTGCTGCAGCACATGCTCAGAG
>CM067512.1:1706096-1756096 GCA_034509495.1 Acestrorhynchus altus | reverse complement strand
GCCTCTCTCGCCCCTCGTTTGTGGGTGCTGAATTGGCTGCCGTTTGATGTGTTGATTGGTAGAAAGAGGAAAAGGACAGCTGCGAGGGAGCGTGTCTCCAGGGACGTCGAGGAACTGATAGCTAAATGAAGACCGCTCGCTTTCTTGTTAGCCACTGCGGATCCACCCTCCAGATGAAGAGCAATTAGCCGATGAAGCCGGCTCTGGGCTTTCCGCCTCGAGCCCCCAAATCGCTGGTCTTGGGGTGCTGAGTTTTAGCCCCTCAGAACGGCCCCAGCGGCTGCCCCTCTTTCTTTCTCTCCTCTGTTTCTGTCCTTCTTTCTTCTCTGTTCTCTGTTCCCTCCTTCATCTTCAAAGTGCTTCTCCTCAGATCTTTCTACCTCAGCCTGCTGGAGGCCTGAGTCGGACCGAGCGAGGCCACGCTGCAACACCGATTTGTCCATTTCTACACGGCTGTTTTCTAAACTTTTCAAAACTTAAAGACCCAAAAATCTAGACTAACATTATTTAAAAGTTCTCTTTTGTTTGACCTGTAATTAACCAGGGTTTCAGAAGAGCCAGACAACAGGACAAATCTCATTCATACAGAAGGAAATAAATAATCACCACCAGCACCATCTGCTTCTCTGCATACGTTCTGATCTTCAATGATCAGGACCCCACAGGACCACCACAGAGCAGCTATTACGTGGGTGGTGGGTCATTCTCAGCCCCGCAGTCACACTGACATGGTGGTGGTGTGTTAGTGTGTGTTGGTGGTACGAGTGGATCAGACACAGCAGTGCTGCTGGAGTGTTTAAACCCCTCAGTGTCACTGCTGGACCGAGAACAGTCCAGCCGACAGTGTCCTGTGAGCACTGATGAAGGACTAGAGGACGACCAACACAAACTGTGCAGAAACGTGAATTGATGATATAAAGATTAATACTTTAAGTCACTCAGACTGGCAGTGGGTCATCTTCGATGATGAGTTCCACTTTAGTCTCGGTGGAGACGACCAACAGATTTGTGTGTGGTGGCACCGTGGTCGGTCTCATCTCCAGACCTGTCCCTGATTGAAAATGTGTGGACGCTATTGGACACTCTATCAACACTCCACCCCTACCACACCATCTGCAGAACTGAGTGAGAACATTCAAGCTGCATGGGATGGATCATCACAGGACACCATTAGGAACCTCTACACCTCCATGCAGAGACGTCTGGCATGTTGCGTTAAACCCGACGCCGTACTGAGAGACACCACTTCTGTATGAGTAGATCAATAAATATTGATCATATTCTGTAAACCTATATTTTGCTAAGTTAAATTAAATTGCAAGTGTCATATGATGATGTAGAATTTGCTGTTGACAAAATAAAAGGATAAATAAAATGATCAGTTTGACTTTTTGAAGGAAAATTCAATAAAAAAATTGTTCCTCCATAGAAAAACAGTCGTTAGAGGCAGCCTTGGTAACAATGCTGAACAGCAGCTTAATAGGGACAGGAAAATACAACGGAAAACATTCCAATGGAAGTCAGTGTAAGGAAAACATTGATATATATGGTGATAGATCTTCATTCCTGCATGTGTTTAAAACAGCCAATAAGAACAGAGACGGAGAGCAGCCCTGCGCATTCACCCACACTAAACCAAACATGTCGCACGGGCTGGAGCATCGGAGCCTGCTGGTCAGGAGCAGCCGGAGTAATGCCGGAGCAGAGATGCATCACCGCGAAGTTTGGGCCCCTGCGTGATGAAGCCTTCTATTTATATTAAAATGAGGCACTTCTCCTGGGGGAGACATTGAGGGGGAATGGGACAACAAACATCCAGCTTTAGAGAGCCATGAGAGTGTGTGTGTGTGTGTGTGTGTGTGTGTGTGTGTGTGTGTGTGTGTGTGTGTGTGTGTGTGTGTGTGTGTGTGGCAGAGAGAGAGAGAGAGAGAGAGAGAGAGAGAGAGAGAGAGAGAGGGAGAGAGAAGGACAGTGACAGCGAAAATGGCAACCCTTCATCCAAAGTGGCCCTAAGGACCCTGGGAAGTGATATATAATACAGTGGGCAGACAGTGGGCTCGCTGGCTGATGCAGGGGGCTGCTTTCTAAGCATGTAGTCATAAAACACCTCCCACTGTAACAAACCAAGCCTCTAAATCCTGCCAGGATGAGGATGCAGGAGAGCCGGGAGAGCCAAGCTGTTTTTGTGTTGTTAACATGAAGACCTGAAAACCTGAAGCTCCTAAAGACCTGGAGCTCCTGAAGACCTGGAGCTCCTGAAGTCCTGGAGCTCCTGAAGACCTGAAGCTCCTCAGGCTCCACTGAAACACAGTTTATTGTTTTGGCATGTGAAAAGGAAGCAGAACCCCAGAGCAAGGTTTCAAATAGCTCTCAGAATTATAGTAACAGTGGAACCATTTTCGGGGCTATATCAAAACACTTCATAACCATTAAACAGTTTTGGAACCATTTTGGTACTAGAAGCATGTTGTAAAGGTTCTATATAGCAACATAAATACATTGATATTTGTTTAGAAAGATTAAAACAACCAAACAATGTAAAGGTATCTTTCAAGATGAACAAATATTGGAAACCCCTTTAATGGGGGTTCTACAAGGAACCATGTTTAAACATTGTGGCAGCCAAAGCACATTTAAAAGTGTTCAATTGTGGAACTCTTATGGTGCTAGATATATTATATAAACATTATGCAACATATAAATAAATAAATATCATATATCAGATTTTTCTTGAATTTGAAGAACCATTTAAGGATCCAAAGGGCTCTCTGTTGTGACAGGGTTATCTAAAACCATTGTATTTACTAAAAAGAACCCTGTATACGGAACCAATAGGGGTTTGTATGAAACACCACATAATGGATTTTTGGCTCAAGTTGAGGAACTTTAAAGATCTAAATAATTATATTTGTTTCCAGGGATGTCTAGAACCATTTACTAGAGAACCTTTGAGAGACCCTGATTTTATAGAGTGTGTGGCAGTGTCTGCTCTCACTGTGAAATGGTGAAATACCGGCTGATGTGTCGTGACACTCTGAGAAGTTAGGATCACTCAATCCTTTATTTGGAATATTTGGATGGTGTGAGATGCACCACAGGGTTCTCCAGCCACATGCAGAACTCTCAAGTGGAGCCACTTTCTAGTTTACTATCTACATGTTTTGGTTCTGCTGGATGTAAGATTTTAAGTGGAGACTCTTACAGTCGGGCTGTCGGTCGTTGGTGACTGACAGTTTGAACTATATCTCATTATGGTCTAATCCCTCGCCGAAAGGCCATCACTGTCGGCATCGATACCAAACAGCACAGTGGGAAAAAACACACCACACACACACACACACACACACACACACACACACACACACACACACACACCTCCACCGTGCTCCAGCAGCATGGACAGGCACTTTCCTTTTTTCCTCTCTTTCTCATCTGGCCGAAGCGTGGCCCGAGTCTGCCTGGTTAATTAAACTCAAGGGTGAGGCGTTATTTGTGGGAAAAAATCCAATTATTTCTCCTTTCTGAGGAGTGAAAAGGAGAGAGAGAGAGAGTGGTAGAGAGAGGGAGGGTGACATGAGGAAAGAGACACCGCCACTCCAGCCACTTTAAGACCCTCATCCTTCTCCTGCATGAACCATTGATTAGACGGAGGAGTGCGCATTCGGCCGCCAGCGAGTCAGACCATTTCACAGATGTTAAAACTGCTCTGCCACAGCATTCCCAGCTCGGAAACTCATACAGACATGAAGCATCTCCAGCTTTTATCGAATCCAACCACGTTATATTTTTAGTTCTCCTTTTATGCTGTGAGAACGTGAGATGAAAAGAGGAAACGAGTGCCGTTAATTGTAACTTCAAAGGCAGGAGGAATCGCAATTGCACAAACGAGCTCAATTAGAAAAGTTCGGTGAACCTTAATTACGGAGTTTATGGAAAACTGAGGAAAATGTAGGTGATATGTGTGGAACCATTAATGGGTCAGATATCCTGCCACTGTATCTAGAACCCTAACTCAGAACAGAGGACATTTTATTTTCCATATATTCAATATATGGACACTGTAACTGTCTCTACTGTCCAGGGAAGACTTTTACTAGATTGTGGAGAGTTAGTTAGGACAGGATATTGGATGATCACCACCCGACCTCATCCCCAACTTATCCACAATCCAAATATCTGGAGAACACAGTTCCTCTGCTCCACAGCTCAATGCTGGGGGTCTTTATAGCCCTCTAGTCCACGCCTGCTATTAGACATGGAGACAACAGGTTTGTGTTTGTTTATCTGCTCCAGAGAGTCCTATTCTATTGGCGATTCAGTAGCAGTATAAGAAGAGGCAGTGCAATTATCAGGATCCAGACCCCAGAGCACCTCTAGAGATGCTCTTCCCCTGTTACACTCAGTGGAACATCAGCATGACTCTGAATCGGTCATTGTAGGTGAACATCTACATACGGCTGTTTGAGCTGGAGCAGAACTGCTCAAGTCCCCGGAGTTTGACCAGTTCAATCAGAAACAGCAGCCGCAGTGTGTTAGCAATCAATAACAACAATAAAACAGTAAAATTGGGATCAGGAATTCCATCTGTGCCGTATCAGATGCCATTACATTTGTTTATTTATTTATTCACCTGTCACATGTCATAGCGGAGGGTCAAACTGATGTGCCTGTCTGCCCGCTCGTGTGTTTGTGTGTGTGGGTTGGTGTGTGTGTTGGAAGAGAGTAAGTAGGGTGTGCAAGATGTAATTTCACTCTTTGATCTGTCCGCTGGGATTCTCCTGGCCCCTAATCTGGCCCCGCGAGGCCCTCGCCCCAGGCTGAACTTTAGCCTGAGTGGGTCAGACTTCAGCCCGCAGGGACCCAGCCCTCACCGGCCGGCCTAATCCCAGCCAGTCAATAGACACAGGGCACAGGGGCAAGGCTGAAAATGAGCACACACACACACACACACACACACACACACACACATACACACACGCGCGCACACATGCTCATACATAGCTGCAGAAGCTCATTTCAATACATGGAGAGCAATTCCATTGACAGGCAGGTGCAAACGTGTAAGCACACACACAAACACACACACACACACACACACACACACACACACACACACACACACACACACACACACACACACACACACACACACACAAAAATACAGGATGGTTTTCATACTTTATGTGCTTATGTAAATATTTAACTGTAAACGCTGTTTCTCCCAGAAGGACGTGTGGGACTGCAGTTCTGTAGTGAAGGAAGATGAAGGTGATCAGGATCAATATCTGATGATAACTGTAGTCTGATCTGATCAATATTTATTGATCTACTCATACAGAAGTGGTGTCTCTCAGTACGACGTCGGGTTTAACGCACCATGCCAGACGTCTCTGCATGGAGTTGTAGAGGTTCCTAATGGTGTCCTGTGATGATCCATCCCATCACAGAATGTTTACAACTGTGGCTGTTGGGTCACTCTATGCACGTCAGTTCTCCGTCCCCATGGTTCCTGTAGGTCTCCCAGATCCTTCATGTCACTGGTGCATGCCTTGTTCTGCCCACTGCAAGCATCATGCTGTGGTAATATCTGTTAAAATGAGGCACACATGGATGAGACCATCCCACATCCTGGGACCCTACAATGAGACTTGAGGACTTCTTCAAGAACATATATACAAATAACAAGCAGAGAGAGAAACACACACACACACACACACACACGCTTCTTGACACACTCTTAAGAACACCTCATTTCAATACACGGAGTGTGGAGCTATCGACGTGTAAATGAACACACACACACACACGCACTCATGCACACATGGGAGTGTACCCATTCCATACAGGGCCATGTTATTGACAACCTGGCATAAACACACACACACTCACACACTGTGGAGTATACTTATGCATATGCTCTGAGGCGAGCTCAGAATGGAGCACCTGAGGGCACGGGCTGATGGGCTAATGCTTTAAAGGCCAGCCAAGTGAGTGGAACATCGCTTTAGCTGGTCAATCAGGAAGCGCTGGTTTTATTTAGATCTGACAGGAGCACATCGATTCTCCCCGATCACTGAATTCTGCTCACACTGCGCTGATGGCCACAGACTGATAACTACCTACAGCGCTGTTTCACGCCGACGTTCACTTTTAAATGTGCTCAAGTGTCTAATAACTGTGTAATTACTCATTAATACATTTGCAGAAACAGTGTAATTACTGGTGGTTACACTGGTATTCAGTGTTACAGGTTACAGCATGACCTGTAACATGACTAAGGCTTGTACTTAAAAGACTCAACGTGCACTAAGCCATGAGCTTTAGGTGCCTGAATGATCTATGATTTGATTTAGAATCATTTGACTCCAGTTTAAATGATTTGTGATTTTACTCTGACTTGCTTAAATGACTCGTGACTTCATTAAGACTCGCTCTTAAATGACTCACGACTTCATTAAGACTCGCTCTTAAATGACTCACGACTTCATTAAGACTCGCTCTTAAATGACTCGTGACTTCATTAAGACTCGCTCTTAAATGACTCGTGACTTCATTAAGACTCGCTCTTAAATGACTCACGACTTCATTAAGACTCGCTCTTAAATGACTCATGACTTTATAAAGACTCGCTCTTAAATGACTCACGACTTCATTAAGACTCGCTCTTAAATGACTCATGAGCAAAATCTTGTTCTTAAATCGTCCTACCCCCTGAATTACTCTCATGCTGAAATTATCGTGACTCGGTTTGCACCGCCATGACCTTTATATTTCCTGTCTCCTGCGTTCATCATCTAATGAAAATCCACCCTGAAGCAGATGGAGTTCTACGCCACTTCAAGATCGTTAAAAGGATGTTTTCTGTGTTTAAACCCAGACGTTTCGAAAGTTAGGGAGGAGACTTGTGCAGGAGAGTGAGTTTAGGACCCTCTGCGTTAGTAAAGCTGATTTTTAAACAGGAGTCTGTAAAACACGGCCTTTTACGGACTAGAGAGCAAAACTGCAAACCAAGCTTTCAGAGGAAATGACATGGGTGGCCGAGGACGGCTTTTTACATTACAGTGCTAAATTGGTGGCAAGGGAGAAAGAGGAGGGAGGTGGAGGACGAGTATTTGAATGAGTTTAGATCTCTGGGGAGAAGGACAGGTCAGCAGACTCTAATAGGAAATAGTGATTAAGGTCAAAATGGGCATATTATCACTGAGACCTGGCACAGACGTATGGAATCATGTGTGTGTGTGTGTGTGTGTGTGTGTGTGTGTGTGTGTGTGTGTGTGTGTGTGTGTGTGTGTGTGTGTGTGTGTGTGTGTGTGTGTGTGTTAGGTCAGGGTTAAACAGATGGCTGTGTGTTTTAGGCCCCAAGGTTAAATTTACAGTGGGGACTGCAGTGATGGCAGAGTGAGTGTGTGTTTTAAGGGTGAAGGCTAAGATACATTTGTTTGTCCTTTGTTTTTCGGGGCTTCATATCATCACATTTCAAAAGCTTATTTGTGTTCTATCCCACGTGAAATCCCACATAAACTGTCCCGTGAGAACGTCCCGTTAGTAGGGACATTGTGATCCAGTCCTGTGGATATATCAACGGACAGTGTGTGCTCTTATTCTGGGCCAGATCCAGCTCCGATCCTTTGTTTTTACCGCTGTGTTCCAGCAAAGCGTCCTCTAGCAACCTCTAGGTGCATTTAATGGACGTTGCTTCCGGCCTGCAGCAGCCAGGAGTGTCAGTAGGTAACAGAAGGGTTTAAAACCTAAAATAAATAAATAATGTTTAAACAAAACAAACAAACAAACACATATATAAATAAATAGATACAAAATTCCAGTACAAAATGATACAGGTGGTCGTCCTTGTTCACAAGACAATTCTATGAGGACAAATGATAAGTTTGGGAGAATTTTGTGGCACAGATTCTTCCTTTGTCCATTCTATCCTTCCCTGACAAAGAGCTTTGTTATTTCTGTTGGATCTTCTGAGCACTCCAGACCTTTAGTTACGTTGGAGTTGAGTGATTGATGAGTAGGAGCTGCAGTTACAGTTGAATGGCTGTGATTCATTATTTTCAATTGCGTGTCCGTGAGTGTGGTGGCCACTAGCTTAATGCAAAACACTCGCAGAGCCTCCAGCAGACATAGGTGCCAGAGACATGGTGGACACTACATTTCATCTTCTCAAACTGTTCTTCAAAGCGCTGATTGCACATCTTCTGGCTCCAAAAGAGGATTAAATTAGAGATGTAATCGTATTTGGCCACATCACTGAAAAAGACGAGCAATCCATTCTAAACAAATACAAATACCAACACCACTAGGTGGCGCTTTGCTTACTTTTCCAGAGCCACTGTAAACTCCCCTCACTCATCTTCATCCAAATACTTTATGGATCATTCTTTCCTGTCTGCTGTCCTTGATTCTGCTGGATCTCATTGTCTCAGAACAGGCAGAGCTGATTAGCTTTTGGATCCACATGAGAACCAGATCAGCAGAATCTCGGAGAGGCCATTTTAGTAAAGTATGGACGCTGTCGGCCATCAATCCAGTAGCCTGACCTAAACACTACCTCACTGAGCTCCACAACAAAACCACATTTCTATAAACAATAATCCCAAAACACACACATACACATCTGCTTTATTCACATATGTGCTGAGAAACCATCTCAGTTCAACATTTACTGGTTAAAACCTCCTTTTTCCACTCACTGCCCTGAGGGCAGCAGATCTCTGCTGTGGGCTCCAACAAATAAGTAAACAAAAACATGATTGTGTACGTTCTCATTTTACCTACATCATACAGAACGAATGAAGAGCCCCGTAATGCACCTGTTCAACAGTAATCATGTTGTCCACTAACTGTCCACTCTATGAGACACTCCTACCGAGTGTCTCCACCTTGTAAATGTAAAGTCAGAGACAGAAGCTCATCTGTTTCTGCACAGTTTGTGTTGGTCGTCCTCTAGTCCTTCATCAGTGCTCACAGGACGCTGCCCACAGGACGCTGTCGGCTGGACGTTTCTGGTTGGTGGACTGTTCTCTGTCCAGCAGTGACACTGAGGGGTTTAAACACTCCAGCAGCACTGCTGTGTCTGATCCACTCGTACCAGTGCAACACACACTAACACACCACAAAAACTTTTTGTTTTCAATGCTTCTTAGTTTCTCTCAGTTTCAGTCCCCACATCCAGCTGTTTGTCCAGATGTATGAAAATCATGTTCTAATCATTAACCTGTTCACGAAGTTCTTCAGCACTGCAGGACCGTCTGTGGGATTAGTTGAAGATGTCAGGCCTAATCAACTCTTTGCCCAGGGTGAGATATTCTAATGCGGCGGTGAAAAGAGACATATAGACCTTCGGTAAATGTCACTCAGGGATAATTACAGTGCGTCAGGAGGAACGGCGGTGCACAGTTTGACAGACGTTCAGATGGACGGACGGATAAATTGATAAATAGATAACTTTGACCTTTGGACACTTTGCCGGTTTCGTTTACACACGGGCCGAGGCCAGGACTGTTTATTAGTGAGCGCGGGTGGGGCCGAGGAGCGAGAGAAAAAATAAATGACCTGAAAAATAAATTAGGACGAGCCGGTGGGCCATCTCCGTCCAATCAGATGACCAAAGATTAGTCCCCATAATTATACTAAAGGGCAATGGGTTGATATGAGTGCAGGTCGGAGGTCGTGGCCGGTATAAGTGATTCGTTGCTTGACTGTAATGTGGTTTGCTGTTTTTTCCCGCTGACCCTATTCCAGAAGCTGATTGCTGCCTGTCATCTTCCCTTCAGCTCATGTAAATTGCGTCTGCTCCTCTGGCAGGATGGCAGGAGATGAAGGGGGTTGGGTGGTGTGTGTATGTGAGTGTGTTTTTGTGTACGTGTGTGTGTGTGTGTGTGTGTGTGTGTGTGTGTGTGTGTGTGTGTGTATGTGTGTCTGGGGTACTTTCTGTCCACCCGAAACTGCGCCTGGTCCTCCGATGTGTGTGTAAAATGGTTTCTGGTGGCAATCTGAGGAAGGACATTTTGGTCTCATCCTCTTTAATAGGTTGTCCTCCTCAGGCTAAAATTGAATAGCCCCGACATGGCCTAAGGCAGGCGATAAAAATTCAATAATTCGGCTGGGGTCAGAGTCCTGTCATTTTTTTTGGAGGGGGGGAGTAATTATACTGCACTAACCGGGTGGGAGGAGATGACCTAGACGGGGGGTGGGTCACTGGGGCCACATGAACTTTGATAGTGTTCTAACCTTCACAACTTCTTCCATAAGAGTCCACAGAACCAAAAGACTTTTCTAAGTTTCTGACTTTATTCCTTTGTTTGTTGATCTGGTGATGATTCTGTTTTGATGGACTGTAGATGATTTCATCTCTTTTAATTGACCCACAGAGGGACAGGACAGTCTTTCAGGTGGGAAAGATATAAAATATGACCTTTCTTCATGGAGACTTGCAATATTTTGTATTCAAAGTTTGTATTTCACTTTCATCAGTTAATAATAATAATAATAATAATAATAATAATAATAATAATAATAATAATAATAATAATAATAATAATAATAACAAAAATAATAATTAATAATAATAATAATAAATAATAATAATAATAAATAATAATAATAAATACAAATAATAAATAAAATTAATAATAATATTTCTTATTTATTTATTTACTTATTTATTTATTTGTTTGTTTGTTTGTTTATTTGTTTATATGTGATAGTACCTCACGGGTCCTTTTTCTGATAAACTGAACTGAATATTTTGTAAAGAGAGATTGATTATTGATAGATATTGATAGGTTGAGATGTTTATAATTGTTTACGACGGCAGTCTGAGATCTCGTGTCCTAATTTATCTGCTATTCATTTTCTTTTGGTAGGCAAATGTAAAAGCCCTTTTAATTGGATCACAGAGGATCAGGGCAGTGTTTGAGGTGGGATCTGATGAAAACAAGTTTGGAAAAGCGTTTTGAAAAGCGTTTGACTTCACGCAGGCTGTTGTGTCTGAAAGTTGTCCACAAATAATAAACTGAGATATACGTTTCGATTTGCCATCATTTTCTCGTCATCATAGAACACGTGAATACACATATCAGCAGGTTTAAACGGGGTGCATGAACATTTGGGGACGTGTTGTGTTGAATTATGCAGTGATGAGTTGGTGTGTTGGAATGGGGACCCTGTGCAGACTCCGAATGAGCTGAAGGGGTTAATAAAGTACCGTTTTTATGTAATGTGATGAAATGGGGTCACATTATTCCTGGTCCCTCACAACCTCGAGTCCATGTGCACATAAAGCTCCAGCACATACATATCTCTCTATTGATCTCTATATATGTCAAAAAAATCAACGGGCGTAATTCTCCATAAAAAGTCGCGAATGGAAAATGGAAAGTTGTGCAGGCGATGTCCCCTCGGAGCGAGAGAGATTGAGCAAGGGAGAGAAAGAGAGAGAGAGGGAGAAACTGATGGGAGGCACTCGTCTTCCACGCTGTCAGTTTTTATATGACATTATTATTCCGAGTGTCATAAATTCCAGGCATGTTAAGATTTCAGACAACAACAATATAAGATTCAATCAATGCGGTGCTCTTTGTGTGTGCCCCCGGTGGAGGCGGACGGCTCACTTCCTAAATCACCTGCCCCGGGATTCTACATAATTGCATGGAGCGTCTGGCCCGAAAATGCGCCTGCCTCTAATGCTGGCCTACGCTTTATTGAGCTAATGTGAACAGCCACATAAAACACAGCTCATAAAGGAAGGCCTTGACACCGCGACGCGTACGACTCCAGACTGATCCACTGAGGTGGGAAGACTCGGATGGTACTCAGATTCCTCCACTGACAAGGTGGAAGTGCTGTTTCCTTCCTTCCTTCCTTCCAAACGTCCCATATTTAGTCCTGAATTCAAATCTGACAAAGAACAACAAAGGAAAAAAGTGGGCTCCACCTTCTCATTCCCTGTTTCTTCTGAAATCCAGGGGATTAAAAAGAGTCGATCCTGCTTTTGTTGGAGTAACTGTCTCTGCTGTCCAGAGAAGACTGTCTACTAGAGCACTGCTTTCAGCCACAAGTGTTAGTGAGGTCTGGATGATCTTAACCCTCATCCCCAACTCTTTCACTGCTCCAGAGTTGAGTTCTGGGGGCTTTATACCCCTCTATCTGTGCCTGGCGTTAGACATGGTAACAATGGATTCATGTCTGTTTATCTGCTCCAGGGTGTCCTATTCTATTGGCAGTACTTCTCAACAGGGACCAGACAAATCCTAGACTAGTCATCAATTGGTGCAACTTAAAGTATCCATGACTGTCCTTAAAAAACTTTTTTTATATCAAAGTAAGAAAATTATATGTTTGCAAACCCAGGAAATTGTAAATAGGACACCCAAGGGAGCAGGACCTGGAGATCTCTCATAGAATCTACTATGGCATCTTTATTGTATCAGAGGAGGCTTGAGGACAACTGAAGAAATGTCTTTTAAATGTAAATCATGTTAAATGCAGTTAATAGAAATGTCATCTTCTTCTGAAATAAAGTTCAGACCCCCTCTGTCCTGATATCTGTATCTCCTCCTTCGTCTGAAATAATGTCAGTGAGATTTTTCTAGAAGCCTCTACCCTCTCCGACATCGACTGGAAGAACGACGTTCCCACTCCTCCATGCGGAATTCTTTCAGCTCTGTGATGTTTCAGTGTCAGTCTTTGTACAGACGCTCTTACGTTCTCCTGAAACCCCCTCTGATACAATAAAGATCTCATAGTGGTTTCTATGATGGAGAGATCTCCACACCCTGCTGCAGCAGAGCAGCTCCACACCATCACACTCCCACCACCATGTTTCACAGCTGCTATGAGCTTGTTCTGCTCAAATGCTGTGTTTGGTTTGTGTCCAAATAGTTCTTTGGAACAAGAAATTCAGATGCTGATGTATTTTTATTTTTCATTCTACAGTTTCTGAAATGCTAGTGGGGTGTTTTTTTAAATGCATGTAATTTTTAGGCAAATAAATATTTTGACCATTATTTTATCCACTTATTACTGAACTATAATATAAAGTGTTACTGAAATACCTTCTCACTGAGGACTACTTTCTGCCGAACTACGCCTTCTATGTCTCTCCACCATTTTAATGATATGCAATTTAAAACATGTTTCAGAGCCAGTATCTCATCAGAACTCTGGTATAACAGTGTTTCAGACATCAGACCGTGTATTCATGAGCTTTAGATGTATGTGAGGAGATGTGTGTGAGGAGCTTTAACAGGTTCAGACGTGTCCAGTCACCACCACTGTCCACTATTCTGACTTTCACTGGAATGGACAGAAATGTGTTTGTGAATCAAACACTTCTATAAAATATCTGATGGCGTCTAATTTGCATTTATATGATGCATGTGTGTGTGTGTGTGTGTGTGTGTGTGTGTGTGTGTGTGTGTGTGTGTGTGTGCGTGCAAGCTGATGTGTTCTGTGATCGAGTGGTATCTGATGGCCTCTTAATTAGAATGCTAATGAGAAGCTGTCCTCGTTTGACCACTCAGGGGCTCAGCGAGAATGACACGGCCCATCTCAGATGGATCATCCCCCAGTTAATATTTCCAATCTGTTAATCAATGAGCTGATCAATAGGCAGCAGAGCAGGCTGGGGGGACAGACGGGGTCCTGCCGGGATTAAGGAGGGCTGGAGGACCCTCAGGATTCAGGCCGTGGCTGAAAAAGCAGATTGGAAGTGCAGAGCACATGCTGACACATCTGAACACGGGATGGAGGAAGACGGATAAGGACGCGGGACACAGAACTCAATGGCAATTACAGTCATTAGAGATACGGGTTTACATATATATTAACCCCTTAAAGCCCAGTAAAGGGTCCGTTTGCATCCACACTTCAATGCCTACCTCTCTGAAGAGTTTATTAGCAGTTATTAAGGCCCATTATATTAAGTTTATTAATTAATAATACTTACGGCAGTCATAAACATGTATATACGGTTTAAGTAATATCTCAAATTATTAAGTGACACTTCTTAAGTCATTATTAATCACCACCTTAAATCAGCTGCAGGAAATAGCTTTGATTTTAGAAGAAACAATGAATGTCCCAATACTTTTGTCCACAAAGTGTATTCGTTTTGTTAGTTAGAGGCAGAGTTCGCTGTGTGTAATATTTTATTACTCAAAAACGTAATAAATAATAATGTGGGTAATATATTAGGTAACATTATGGTTGATTGGTGTATATATCTATATATAGCCACTCAAAATATATGGTCTATAGTACACACACACACACACACACACACACACACACACACACACACACACCTCCAACATATAGCTCATGTGCATTTATTATTCCATCTGCCAGCCCACTCAGAGTTGGTGGCAGGATCAGCAGTAAACCATTGTGCTGCTTCGTGCTCGGGGCTTTAAAACGTCCCGTATTTCCCCTCACATGCAGCACGACTCTACAGAGTGCTGTTTGGCGTCCCCATAAAACACCTCCCATCCGTCCTCACCAGCAGAGGAGGAAACCAGTGTTTTTTCTCCTCCTGCCAGCTCAGAGATCAGAGAGCAAAAGGGAAGAAAAATCATATTAACAATGTAATAACAAAAGATTAGGTACGTATGAGGTCTTTATTGCGGGAGTTGAAGCGAGGGTGCACAGGCTGGAGCCCTTAAAAAGGTTATTATGTTCCCCAGCGGAGGCGGCGGTGCCGGGCCGTAGCCGGCCTGAGCAGCAGGGCCGAGCTGCAGCACATTAGAGCCAATAAATGTGCGTTGGCACTTCTCAATTTAAAGTAAAGCCCTCTCTTCCCCGGCCGCCCTGCCTCATGCTTAATAGGGTATTCCACCAACACAGCTCATCAATCGGAGGATATCTCGTGTACAGCGGCTTTTTTTTATATTATTACTATTCTGTGTGTGTGTGGGTGTGTGTGTGTGTGTAAGAGTGTGATCTGATTCAGAGTGTCTAAAGTTTTCTGAAGAAGCCCATGTTTCTCATTCAGCCCAAAAACTGCTGGAAGCTTGTTTTTATGCTCGGTCATGAAAAGTGAATTTATTACTTCTGAAAGTCACCTTCAGCAGAACCCTGGCCTCTCCGTGTCACCTGGCGTGTGTGACGTGTGCACGTCGAGTGGGACCATCAAAGAGATGTAGAAACGTGAAGGAAATGCATGTTTATGTTCTGCAGACAGACATTACTGTGCAAATGCATCAGCAGCACCATCAGCACGTCTCTCAGCGAGAGTCTCTCCGACTGCGGCTCGGTGCTGCATTCAGCGCACAGGCTGATATCAACCTGAGAGATCAGCTTAAGCCTGTAGAGTTCACTGAGATTTTCTACCACTGTGTGTGTGTGTGTGTGTGTGTGTGTGTGTGTGTGTGTGTGTGTGTGTGTGTGAGTGACAGGGTCTTACCTGAATAATAATGAAATATTACAGCTTTCACTTATGTTAATAAATACACAATATGGACAAATGTATTAGGACACCTTCCTACGGGTATTGAAAAGAGCAATTGTCTCTACTGTCCAGAGAAGACTTTCGACTAGATTTTGAAGAATTATGGATGATCACACCACCTCATCCCCAACTCATCCCAAAAGTACTGCATGGAGCTCCATCGTTCCAGGGAACACAGTTCCACTGCTCCACAGCTCAACGCTTGGGGGCTTTATACCTTCCAGTCCACGTCTGGTATTAAACATGGAGACAACAGAGTCCTATTCTATTGGCAGTACCTCTCTACGGGGGCTAGACAAGCTGTGTGTGCATTTGCACATTTGTGTCAGCAATGGCTGCAGCTTAAGTCTTAGAACCCGAGATCTGCACTTTATGGGCAGTTATATATACATATAGTGTGTGTGTGTGTGTGTGTGTGTGTGTGTGTGTGTGTGTGTGTGTGGTTGTTGATTTCCCATCCACAGCAGGGTTTGTATGAGACAGTGTCCTTCCTGCATGAAGAGAGAAAGTGTTCCCGTGACGGATGGCTCATTGATCTCCTGTACAGGACCTGCCTTTGGTCACTCGCTCAGGACACGCCGTTTTCATCTCTGTCTCGATTGCCCTTCAAAGAGAGAGCGACAGAGTGAGGGAGAGAGAGCACATGAATACATGTATTAATGTGTCGACCGCTGCTCTCTGAAATTGATCTCTCCTTCTCTCTTTTCTTCTTTTGAGTCTTTACTGGTTTGCCGATTTGAACTCCCAGTTGGTTCTGCTGGAGGACCCACAGACACCGAGTCACCAAACTGGCTTTGATTTGCACTTTGATACACAGAGTCAAAAGTTTCTGGACACCTGTGAAGTCGTATCAATCAAAGGGGGTCAGAGAAGTGTTAGGTGTCCTGTCTATTGGTGGAGCACAGCATGGTTGTCCAGACTGGGAATCGAACCGCAGACTGTAGTAAACTTCAATGGACTGCTGATTAATACACTAGAAATTCAGACACGATTCAGAGAATGAGTGATTAGAGTTACACTACACCTGATAATTACTATGTTACAATATGGTGACTAAAATTAACGTTGAATTAGGATGAACCTTTACGGACTGTTTATTAATACATTATTACACTAGAAATTGGGGGAAAAATTCCTAAAGTTAAAAACTAAAATCTAAAGTTTACCTAAGGTGATTATTAACTGTCTGCTTATTAATACTTTATTACACAATAAAGTAATACAAATGAATTTGAAAACTAGAGTACAGTTAGAGTAGACTAGAGTACAGTAGAGTAAACTAGAGTAAACTAAAGTACACCAGAGTAAACTAGAGTACAGTAGAGTAAACTAGAGTAAACTAAAGTACACCAGAAGTAAACTAAGTACAGTAGAGGTAAACTAAGTAAACTAAAAAAGTACCAAGAGTAGGCAACTAAGTACAGTGGGTGCACCAGGCGTGAAACTGGGTGATCAGGTGGACTGGGGTGCAGTGGGAGTAAACTATGAGTGAGCTAAGAATTGCCTGAGGTGAGCTGGAGGTGCAGTGAGGTGAGCTGGGGAGTGAGCTAAGGTGCACCCAGGGAGTGAGCTGGGGTGCACCAGGTCAGGCTGGGTGCAGTGGGAGTGAAGCTGGGAGTGGGCTGAGAGTGCACCAGGAGTGGCTGTGGGGTGCACTGCAGGAGTGAGCTGGGGTGCACCAGGTGAGCTGGGTGCCCAGTGGGGTGGACTGGGTGCAGTGGGGGTGAAGCTGGGGAGTGGCTAAAGGTGCACCCAGGTGAAACCCCAGGTGCAGTGGGAGTGAGCTGGGAGTGAGCTAAAGAGTGCAGGGAGTGAAGCCCCAGAGGTGCAGTGGGGTAAGCTAGGTCAAGCTAAGGTACACAGGGAGTAAACTGGGGTGCACCAGAGTGAAGCTGAGTGCAGTGGGGAGTGAGCTAGAGTGCACCAGGTAAACTAGGAATACAGTAGAGAGTAAACTAGAGTACACTAGAGTAAACTAAGTACAGTAGAGTACAGTAAGTACACCAAGTAAACTAGAGTACCAGTAAGTAGATTAGGTACAGTAAGTACTGGAGTTGAACTAGAGAGAACACTACACTTGTGTTATTTGTCACAGTTATAAACACACACACACACACACACACACACACACACACACACACACTATAATCATTTTAAACACTTCTGGGGGTTATTCAGAGGGTCTTTGCCCCAGAGAACCTTTAAGTGCTTAAACGTTCTCTGTGCAGTTAGTCATCCTCCCAGAACAATGCAACCCGTACAGATGGTTCTTTAGAGAACATTTATAAAACGGTTGTGTAATACAGTTTATAGCGCTTTGTGCTGAAAGTGCAGCTTCTTAATTCACAGCTCAGAGACCCTCACTGCCATCGCAGCCCCTCCTCCAGTGCAGCGGTCATTCATTACCGTATTAATTAGGTGAGAATAATGACTGACGGTGTTCCCTCCGTGTTCATTAATGAGCGACTCTCGTTCACTGTCATATACCGATTCAGACTGACAGGTCACATCTGACCAGCCTGACGTAAGTCAATAGGCTGGACCAGTAGTGTTGTCTTTGCTAAACTGGGCCATTGATCTAGTGCTGAGGCCCATTAAACATTAACGGGGAGGCGATGGGCTGTTCACACACACACACACACACACACACACACACACACACACACACACACACACACACACACACATCTGATTAATGGCTCTAACAGGAGGACAGAGCACTTAGAACCTACTGGTGATGACCAGAGACGAGTAATGACAGAGAGCACCTGTTTGGTTAATTGAAGGACACTTTGGAGACATGGCACCCTGCTGTGAGTAGTACTGACAGGTCTGTGGAGTCTTCAATATGAAGGCCTTGCTTTTCCCGCCCCTTCACCCCCACCCCCAACCCCACCCTCACCCCTCCGAACACACGGAATTCACTCCAGGGCCGAAGGGAGACACGCGGGGGCGTGAAATAGACGTACTGATATCAAATTGACCGTTCACTCATTCAGTGCTGTACTTACAGACTGCCGGACCTGCTCTCAGATTAACGCTCATGAGGGGGAATATATATCACATCATTTCCATTCCTTCATTCCGCTTCTCTAATCACACTCTCCTGTTTGCTCTGAGCTGCTGTATAATATTAATAACTGTTATAATACTGATATTAGCTTCAGGCTTCCTGTGTAGTAATATTAATAATAGTACCACACACTTAAGTAATGCTCCGTGCTGAAATAACACCACTAATAGCAGTAACATGCTGTTCATGAACACTTACTCCGGAAATGATAATGGAAGTATATAACGCATGAATATATACCACCGCCTTACTCAACTTACCTCACTTTACCCATAATCCGTGTTTTACTCCTGTTCACTCTACGCATACTACACACGCAACATTCACTCCGCACCTGCTCTACATGTTCTCTACATTTACTTCACCCTTACACTTACTGCACGCTTACCTCACACTTACTCTACACTCAACTCACACTTACTTCACACCTACTCTGCACCTGCCTTACATCTACTTCACACTTACACTTTCTCCACACTTCATTTTCATTTACTCCACACTTACTCTACACTCAACTCACACTTACTTCACACCTACTCTGCACTTGCTCTACATCTAGTTCACACTTACACTTTCTCCACACTTCATTTTCATTTGCTTCACACTTACTCTACACTCACTTCACACCCTCTCTACACTTGCTCTACATTTGCTTCACCCCGCCACATTCCTCCACTTACTCCACACTTTCTCCACACTTGTTACTTCACCGCCCTTCTACTTACTCTATATTCCTCCACACTTACTCTACACTTCCCTCCACACTTGCAGCATATTTTGACAGGTTATAATTCTAATTACTTATAATTACATATGATATTTTTTGTTAATCTAACCTTTCATTCACATCTGCATCACAATATTGTTTATAAAATTAACATTGTGATGAAATGCATAGTAAACATTTTTGTAATTGTATATATTTTTCCACTTTCAAAATAAAAGTCTTTTAAGGTCATAGGTTATGTATGCAAATAACCTCATAACTGATATGTTTATTATTTTGTTAAAATCTCGTAACAGTGTATTTTTGTAGTTTTGTATTTACAGGCTTTGCATGTAATCAGATGTTTATGTTGTTCTTTGGGGGTTAATATTATGCTTCCAGGTGTTATAGAGTTTAATAAATCTAAACTGTTAATGCAACAACAAAAGGCGTTAGAAACCACATAAAAGTTAAACTTCACAAGAAAAAATAAAATAAATAAGTTTTTAGCAAAAGAAAAAAAATCCAAACTTTTATATCAAAGCGCGGATCGACGTGTTCACCGGTTCTGCAATTCAAAAGAAGTGGAAATATCCATTTCGAGTCGCGCTCAGCTCCCTGAGGTTCGGCTTCGGCAGCTTTTCTCTCTTTCTTCAGCTTGCTCTTTTTTAACGAAGGCTGACAGCTCTCGAGTGGCTGTGTTTTCACCCCTTTTTTCAGCCTTTTATCAGAAACAAGCCTCCTCCTGGCCCTCTGGTATTCCGAACGCCGCTCTCAAACCAGATGTCCTTTCCCCCCTCCACTTTTTGCCTAACAGCATAAGATATTGTAGGGCCCCTGGAGGGCCGGCCCTGATTTGTGACCTTAATGGGCATTTTGATGTGACCTTGGCCGTCAGGAGAAATTGAAGCAGCGGGTGTGTCGATACCTTTTGTGTCTCTCTCTGCGGTGGGTTATTGTTGACGGGCCTTGGGGACGGGGCCCTGGCCGTTTACATTCACAGACAGTATGTGGTCAGCAACAACTTTTTTTCCCCCTCTCTCTCTTTTTATTGTCGCTATTGATCGGCCGCTGTCTCTTCACGCCGTGGCTAATTTGCTTGTTAACATAAATTTGTCAGGAGCAAGGAGAAGGTTTCCATCGCAACCGGCAATGGAAGCTGAAAAACCCCCACGCACACACCCAACATCCCACTTAACACCTCCACACTCCTCTCTCTCTCTCTCTCTCTCTCTCTCTCTCTCTCTCTCTCTCTCTCTCTCTCTCTCTCTCTCCTACCCTCTTGCTCTTAGCTCTCCTAATGCGGTGGGCGATTTAAACAGCTGGTTGTTAAGCTGTCCCCCTAATAAAATCAATACAGTTTTTCGGCATATCCCTCCACACAGCCTTGGGGTGGCGCGAGTTAAAAGCACAAACCAGCGTATTGACCTTTTTATGGCTCCTCTGCTCAGCCAATGAAATTAGCACCACGGATCAACCATTTATACCTATAAGCCTGTGTAAGTCATTAACTTCAGACAATATCATTTTAAACGTTGACTCATGTCTCGCCCCGCGAACCTCAGGCCTGCCTGAATACATCAGACGAACAGAACAAAAACATTCCCACCCAGGTTACGGTTCACACACTTTATACTCATTTACAGGGTTCTCCATAGCTGTATGTTCTCGTAGCACTATGTGACAGAAGTGTCTCCTATACTTTGTTACACGTCATCTTGTCATCACCATCAGTCCACTCCTCTATACATCCATACCCATCTCCTCCTATAGACATCCATACCCATCTCCTCCTATATACATCCATACCAATCTCCTCCTATATACATCCATACCCATCTCCTCCTATATACATCCATACCGTCTCCTCCTATATACATCCATACCCATCTCCCCCTATATACATCCATACCATCTCCTCCTATATACATCCATACCCATCTCCTATATACATCCATACCCATCTCCTCTATATACATCCATACCCATCCCCCCCTATATACATCCATACCATCTCCTCCTATATACATTCATACCCATCTCCTATATACATCCATACCCATCTCCTCCTGTATAAAGTTAATGTTTTTATCATCCCATTCAGAGAAAATATTGAGCATTTTGAAAAACCCACCTTTACTCCATTAATAATCACGGTTGTTTTGTAGGCACTGCTTAGCGAAGCGTGTGAGAACCCATAATATGAAGTTATAAGACTTCAGAAGCCTCTCTGTGACCCAGGAAGGATTCTGTCACACAGGAGGAGGGAGACAAGAGGAGACAGAGAGACAGAATTCAGGTGTTTATAACAGGCTTGTTCATTTATGTTTGCTAATAATGATGAAGTGCTTCTGGCTGGATATTCGTAATAAAAAGTTTTCTGTAAGAGAACTCCGGCCTGGAAGTGCGAATATTATTCATACGGACCGAGGACGGTGATCATCCGAGATCCTGATCTCGACAATGCTCGCTGCTGAATACAGTGGAATCCTCAGAGGTTGCGGGTGCGTGACCCACCTGTGGTCACTGCGAATGCGCCGTGACAGCAGGTCAGCTGCTGCAGTTACGGGTTCTCTCCGAAATAGCAGTGCAGTTGATGCTGTGGGAGTGTGATTAGGGTTGATGGGATCATGATGCTTTTTTAGGGAGATTTTTGACCCGGCCCGCTGGTGTCGAAAGTGGGCAGATCACTATGGGCAGCAGATGTTTCCCAGAATGCATTTCTGCAGAAGTGAGGGAGAGTTAGCGCTCAGTGCTGGTGCTGACAGCCAGGGGTGAGATCACCAACAACTGCAGAAAGACAGCACAGCAGCATAAATAACCTTTCTGTTAACACGGGAGATAAATCACATCAGTGCTGCTGGAGCCAGTGGGCAAGCTGGCAGAGAGAGAGAGAGAGAGAGAGAGAGAGAGAGAGAGAGAGAGAGATAGATAGATAGATAGATGAATGAATAGATGAATAGATAGATAGATAGATGAATGGATAGATAGATAGATGTAAATATTTATCAACTTGCAAATTACTTATTTTACAAATAAACTGCATTGGGGAACATCAATAATAATAATAATAATAATAATAATAATAATAATAATAATAATAATAATAAATAAACATAATAATAATAATAATAATAAAAGATAAACATAATAATAATAATAATAATAAACATAATAATAATAATAATAATAATAATAATAATATAATAATAATAATAAATAAATAAATAGGCATAATAACAACAACAACAATAATAATAATAGTAATAATAATAATAATAATAATAATATTTTTGCACAAATGTATATTTAAAGTCATTCATTGTAATTAATATCACAGGACAAAAACATAAAGAGTTAATAACATATTATTAAAAATGATATGACATTAAAAAGGTAACCGTCATGATGATGAATGTGAATATTAAAGGAGTAGCAGTGATGCTGGGAGATGCTGAGTTTGTGAGGACGTTGTTTACATATTTGGAAAATCAATCCTGTTTAATTGCTGAACACAAAGAAAGCTGAAACCAGACTGACCCTGAAACCACATTATGGTTAATTGGTGGGGAAGGTTCTCGGCTTGACCATTTACAGCCAGCCCTGAGGGCAGCGGGCATCCTGACACTAAAACTGACCCCAACCTGCCCATAACCCTAGCCTGGGGATGACCTTTGACCCTAAAGCTTAACCCTAACACTCAGAGGAACCCTGACTTTCACCCCTAACCTGTCACCCTGCCTTCCAGGCACATCTGCTCTCAACAGAGCCTCACTGAGCCCTCACTTTACAAGTGGGGAACATGGGCAGGTCAGACTGTCCAAGCAGGTTCAGCCCAAGAACAGAACCACAAGATGAGTAAAGAACATCCAACAATCCTAAAATTTTCATCACAGGCCTGCAGAAAGATCTCGCACGGGTTGATGTCAAAGTGCAGCTTCTACCATCAGAAAGAGACCAAACCAGTTTTCATGGGAGGTGTTTAAGGAGGAAATTCACACACCTGAAAGGAGACAAATAAGTTCTCCAGAGAACATCTACACAAAGAACTGAAAGAATTCCACATGGAGGAGTGGGAACGTCTTTCTTCCAATCGATGGTAGACGGTTCTAAAAACATCTAATAAAGAAATCGCAGCTATAAGGACATTAGAGCTCCTGAGTTTTCAATCAGGAGAAAATTGTATTTCTATTAATCCCTGGTGTTCATTCATTTATAATACGTTAAATAAAGGCTGAAAATAGATAAATAATCGTAATAAAGCAGTGGAATGTGAAGTATAGAAGATGTTTGATCAGTAACAGGAGAGATGCTCTGGTCTGTTGGACACAGAGATCAGGTGACTGAATTATGCAGCTTTCCTGTCCTAGTAAAAATATCCTGACTTTCATCTGAAACTTTACCACGGTACCTGAAACGTTCCAGACCCAAATATACAGTGTCACGATTTCTGACCATTTTCCGGACTTTCCTTCAAATCTCGGACAGATTACGCTGGCGTCTGTGATGGCAGTTTGTGAAAACACTGGCTACAACTGCCAGAATCTCAGACACCATGATGGCCTTTAGAAACGTCTGCTTCACGCCGGCTCAACAGAAGAGGGGGACGCATGTATATTTAAGAGTCTCAGCTCTCACACGAACACTCCGTTCTCTTCCATTCGGATTCCAGCGAATCAGAACTCCGGTGTTAACCTTCAGTTTAGATGTTTATTGTAGACTGTATTCCAAAAGGTGTTTGTCCTTCAGTGTACATCACAAGATCTCTAATGTGTCATCACGTGACCTCATTTAAAGAATGCCTGTGAGTTTGGTCAGTGTTTGAAGACAAAACCAGCTCTTTTAACGTCTCATCTCGGGCATGGAGTTGTTGAGATTCCTAAGGGTGTCCTGTCATAATTGCTGAATGTCCACAATCAAGGCGTTTTGGTCACTCTGTGCATGTTGGAAAAATCCATGGGTCATCTATCCACTCTCTGTGTGGTTGGTGTAGGTCTCCCAGATTCCTTCATGTAAATACAGGTACATTTTGCATCCATTTCCCGGACCCTACAATGTCTTTCGGACTCTTCTACCTGCTGGAATGGCTTTTGAACTCGTCTGAAGACCCCACCAGACCTGCCTGATGTTTTTGGAGATGTTCTGACCAAGTCCACTAGAACGTGGCAGTTTGGTTCTTGTTAAAGTTTTTAATTCTTGTCCATTTTTACTGCTTCAAGATCAACTTCAAGCCCTAACTGTTCACTTGTTGCGTGATGTAACCATCGCTTGACAGGAGTCACTGGAACCGGATCATCAGTGTGATTCCCTTCAGATGGCAGGGTTTTGCCATGTATGGCCAACAGACCATGTGTAAATGATTGAAGTATGATTGGACCCAGAGAGAGATTAAGCGAGTTTCAAATTAATCAAGAATAGAATACGGAATAAATAGCAGGTCTCTTTCTTCTGCCAGCTTTCTGTCCCAGTCTAAGTCTCCCTGCTCCGAGGAGCTTTACTCCCCTCGGTCCATGTAAGCCCCAGCGCCTCCAGCACCCTTTGCTCCTCCACCGGGTGGCTAAACTACCTACCCCTTCAGCCAAACGGCATCATGGAGAGAAGCCTGGAAATCAAAATACAGTCGCATTAAACGGACATCCTACGAAAAGCCCCCTCTCCCGTCCAGATGCTGCTATCTGTCGGACAGTCACTGGGCGGTGAGGTTCGTACTTTAAAGCATGTGGCTTTCTGTCTCTGTTTTCAACTCTGGCTGTAATGAAAGGCAAACACTGCAGAATTCCCTGCGTTATTAAATAAAACATGTCAGTGGCCCAAGGCCAAGCACTGTCACCTGCAGACAAATGTCTTATGATAATGTGTTCCATGACTATTGACTCTTAATACAGAACACAGGTCGTCAGATGAACCTCCTCATTATTACAAAATTACACGATTAAAAAAAACGAGGCCTCCCTCTCACACATAATCATCGACTTCAACACTCGCAGCAGCGCTGAGACGGATTCAGCCCCTGAATCGTTTCTGTGTACAATCAAAGAGTGTAAATCAGACGTGGATAAACATAAATAGAATTAAAAGGTGTGGGCAGGATTTGATCCTCTGCTCTGGTTTTTGAAGAACAAAGCTTGGGTCCCAATTTCTCCTACATGGCCACAGTCAACGGAGTGGATGTAATCTAGCTTAGTCTCCAAGAACATTTCAGGAATCATACAATTAATATAAAGTGACTTTAGTACATATTCATAACTACAGACCCAAAACAGACCCACCCCCCCCCATTCCCCCTTCCCCTAACGTAACCTTTACATAATAACTTTCATTTTATACGTATGATCGCTCCTGTCCATAAAAGTTCACAAACCAGAATTTATTAATTTAGTAATTTTATGTAGATTATTTTTGGCCCCACAGTCTGATTAATTTTCACTCTGATTATTATTTTTCAGTCTTATTATTAATTTACTGTCTGATTATTAATTTACAGTCTGATTAGTAATTTACTGTCTGATTATTAATTTACTGTCTGATTATTAATTTTCAGTCTGATTATTAATTTTCAGTCTTATTATTAATTTTCAGTCTGATTATTAATTTACAGTCTGATTAGTAATTTACTGTCTGATTATTAATTTTCAGTCTTATTATTAATTTTCAGTCTGATTATTAATTTACAGTCTGATTAGTAATTTACTGTCTGATTAGTAATTTACTGTCTGATTATTAATTTACAGTCTGATTAGTAATTTACTGTCTGATTATTATTTTGGTATGATTAGTAATTTACTGTCTGATTAGTAATTTTCAGTCTGATTATTAATTTACTGTCTGATTATTAATTTACAGTATGATTAGTAATTTACTGTCTGATTAGTAATTTTCAGTCTGATTATTAATTTACTGTCTGATTATTAATTTACAGTATGATTAGTAATTTACCTGTCTGATTAGTAATTTTTCAGTCTGATTATTAATTTTACTGTCTGATTATTAATTTTCGAATGCGATTATTAATTTACTATCTGATTATTAATTTACTGTCTGATTAGTATTAATTTGCACTGTCTGATTAGTAATTTTCAGTCCTGATTATTAATTTTCAGTCTGATTAGTAATTTACTGTCTGATTAGTAATTTTCAGTCTGATTAGTAATTTTCTGTTTGAGTGGTAAATTACTGTTTAGGTAATATTTTAATGTGTGGTGATTTACTTTCTGATTATTTATGTACTTTCTAATTAATAATTTACTGTATTATTAGTAATTGTTTGCCTGATTAATAATTTACTGTCTGATTATCAATTAACTGTCTATTAATGTGAAATTTATTGTCTCAGCCCAAAGGACATATACATATATGTAACATATATATGTAACACACACATATATATATATATATATATATATCAACCTCATATCTTGTGTCCAGTAGGAATTTAAGAATATACTGGTTATTTCCTTGTTATAGAACCCCGACCTCCTCCCCATCCCCCCGAACTGCCCTCCGCTCCCCAAAGTGTGAGCGGCAGGAGGCTTAGAGTTTGAGAGAGGAAGGAGAGAAGAGAGTGAGGAAATGGAAGGGAAGAAGATGAATTCTTTGTGCCGGCCTGAACCCTCCTCGCGCTATCCCCCAACACCTTTCTGTGGGATTTACTTAGAATATGAGGATTAAGGCTACACCTGGCTCTGCAGACATGCTGCTACTTTATTAAAACAAGCTCTCGCTGCAGCACCGCTGTATTAAAATGGAAAGAGAAGCAGGGGAGAGTTATTTCAGGCCAGAGAGTCGCACCAAGTCCCCGATGGTCAAAAAGCACCAAGAATCTGCCTCTCCGGCTGCTGGGCCTAGCTTTACTTAAACACACACACACACACACACACACACACACACACACACACACCCGAGCATGGGCCAGTGTCGATTGATATTTAGATGACGACGTCACATCATGCTGGAAAAGCACGTTTTCCTCCCTGATATTGATTTTAAATTGAGCATTAGCTTTGTGACTGAGGCCTGCTGTGAGGCAAATAAGCTGAAGACCCTGCAGGAGAACGGAGAGGGATGGATATATCTCCTTCTGCTCCTTCTCTCATTTCTAAAGCAGGTTTGTTTGCAGCACTAAAGCGAGTCTCGGCGATAAGCGCTCCATTACACACCCAATCACAGTCCGCATGGAGATTTAGTCACCGCTGACCTCACAGCCTCATTCTCACACACCTGAGAGGAATAAGGAAAACACTCACCTGACACGAATAACAATAACCACACACACACACACACACACACACACACACACACACAAAATGGTGTGACGTGACTAGACTGCTACATCAGCAGCAAAAGCATTTGTCGTACACTCATACATGCTTTAAAGTACAGCCAATAGAATAGGACTCTCTGGAGCGGATAAACAAACACAACTCTATTGTCTCCATATCTAATAGCAGGTGTGTGTTAGAGGGTATAAAGACCCCCAGCATTGAGCTGTGGAGGAGTGGAACTCTGGAATGATAGAGCTCCATACAGTACTTTTGCGGTGAGTTGGAGAGTTGGAGATGAGGTGGGATGATGATCATCCAACACTGTGATTTCACAAATGTTCTTGTGGCTGAATGCAATCAAATCCTCACAACAATGTTCCAGAATGTATTAGAAAGTCTTCTCTGGACAGTAGAGACAGTTACCCCAACGTAAGCAGGGTGAACTCTTTAAATACCCTTTAGATACTGCTGTAATTGTATACAAGTATCCCCTTGGTGGCCACATCATAATAATAAATACATTAATAAGCTGTATATATACATTTATAATACATTATTTATATTATTTTTTGTATTTATTCAACATTATAGGTCATACCACGTTCAATACACTGATTAAATATACAGTGTGTGTAAGGATGCTATAAGGGGCTGATGACCTCACAGACCATATCTTGGGTTATAGGGGAAATTGAGAAGGGAGGGGCTGTTTGCTCTCTTTGTTGGCTCACACCGTGTTGTTCAAATTTCAAAATAAAAGTCTTGAGAAGGTATAACACCGATGCATACATTAGGAAAATAATAAAGGACACTCAGGTTGTTTTGTGTTTTATGACGTTGAAATGCATACACATGTTTAATGTCTGTTAAACGTTCCAGTAGGAGACACATTTGAGTCTCAAGTCTCCTGAAATTAATAATGGTATGTGGGATTGTCTCCTATAACTATTTTGTCCCATGTTTTTTTGTGAATCAACATCTTCTAAAGGTTACCAGAGTGTGGAGTAATTCACGGTGTTGTTCCGTATGTTGTGCAGGAAATAACAGTATGGATGTGATTCCACTTTATGCTGTGAAGTGTGTGATGGATTCGCATGTCCAGCCTCTGTGCACACGAGATGAAAAGCCTGTGTGTGTGTGTGTGTGTGTGTGTGTTTGTGTGTGTGACCAAGGATTGAGTGGGAGGACTCCCCAGAGAAGTATGTGTGGTTTTGGAGAGGGGCAGGTGGTGTGTGTGTGTGTGTTCCCTATAGGTTCCCTTATAAGTCCTAGTGTGTGTGTATGTGTGTGTGTGTGTGTGTGTGTGTGTGTGTGTGTGTGTGTGTGTGTGTGTGTGTGTGTGTGTGTGTAACAGCAATTGGCACACATTCATGAGCTTATGAAAAATGACTTGGCAGAAAGTGGGCTTCTTTGTCCGCGGCGCTGGCTTCAGTGGGCGGGAGGGAGAAAGAGGGATGAGAAGAAATATAGTCAGAGCGAGAGAAGATCTCCACCACTCCTCATCTGTTTCTTTCTCTTTCTCTCTCTCTGTCTTCACCAGGCTCTTGAGCACTCTCTGAGTTGTCACTCCATCCCTTACATTCACTTACTTTCTCTCACACAGACATACACTCTCACACTGCTGGTATTTACACCCTGACGTTTACCACTGTTTCTGCTTTTGTGTTTATACTTGGATTATATGTTATATAGAAATGAATTCACTCTATTTGTTATATAGAGTTAATTACAGGTAAACACTCTCACTGACACTGACTTTATGTTTATTTGGGTTTATTCAAATCTTATATAGAGTTAATTACAGGTAAACACTCTCAGTGACCACTGACTTTATGATTATTTGGTTTTATTCTAATGTTATATAGAGTTAATTGCAGGTAAACACTCTCACTGACACTGACTTTATGATTATTTGGGTTTATTCTAATCTTATATAGAGTTAATTGCAGGTAGACACTCTCACTGACGCTGACTTTATGTTTTGTAATGAGTGATACCCTGAGTGGGTGGCCATATAGTGTAAACAGTGTATATTTAAATACATAAAAAAGCTAATGAATCTAATTTGGGTCTGTATTTTAAACAGCTGTGCTTGTCATTGTCATCAACCCCATCTACCCCCACCCACCCCTACCAACCCCCATCTACCCCACCAACCCCATCTACCCCCACCAACCCCTCAATGAATGATCCTGTAGAAATCTGATCACTGAGCATTAATGTAGTTTACCAATCCCAGATGTTCATATATATATGAGTGTTGAGTGTGTGTGTGTGTGTGTGTGTGTGTGTGTGTGTGTGTGTGTGTGTGTGTGTGTGTAGTCTTCAAGTGGTTTGGGCCACCCGATTATACAGAACCACACTGTTTCATTTCATGCCAGTAAGACTCTTCCTCTCCTCCGCTGTAACTGAAACACTCACACACACTCAGTGGGAGTTTTCTCCTTTAAAACCAGTGAACGTCCTCCAGGTTCTGCCCAGAACACTCCCAGCAGTTTGGTCTGACCCTGAACACGAGCACCCGATGGGTCTAAACAAGGTTCTGCTGAGCTAACAAAAGGTCACTGCTTAGTCACCATGAACATCTCAATAAGAGCCAGGTGAAGCAACCTAGTTCGGCTGTGTCCCAGTTGCCTATCATACGTTAACCAGTATATACATTAAACATTCCTCGTTCCACAGTGTCACGTGTGTACTGGGAATAGGTCATAGAACCGATTCTGGACGAATGGACTGGTGCATTATCCTGCTGAATTGACATTTTTGGGGGACCAGTGGACCCAACTCATGTAATAAGAATACATCCCACACCAGTATGGAACCACCACCAACCTGCACAGTGTCTTGTTGACAGCTCATGACCACACATGAACCCTACTATCAGCCCTAAACAATGTTTTCGGTCCTCTACGGTTCTATTAACAACCTCACAAGCCCACAAGCTCACTAGCCAGACAGCGCCGGTCACCATGATTAAGCACCTGTGGGCAGCCACTGCACTGTCCACTGTAGGTGGTAATGCACTCTATGGAGGGAAATCTCTTGTACGTACGGACAGTCAGCACCTTGTTGGTTCTACGGTCTTCCCCTGACTACAACTGGTCCAAATCAGTTCCCAATCTGTTATTGGTCCAAATCCCCACAATGTTCTGAAACCTAAACTGTGGCTTATTCTTAAACCTTAAATCTTAAACCCTGGGGGCAGATGTTTGACCATTGCCCCTTTTGCACCATTCCCTCCCCTCCGAAGCCCCTGATTATAGGGAACAGAGTTCCACAAGGTCGTGAACTTTGATGGCATCACCTGACCAGTCTGTATATCAGGGAACTGTGGGTCATCCATGTCCACTAGGTTGCATCACTCATAGAATCCTTATTGTGGTGCAGAGGTTGCTGCTCACAGTGCCCTCAACTGGTGTGGAGTGTTCTACACGGATGTTCGGAATTTTGTACTTCACAGAGGATTGCAGTAATGCGTATTAACTCATTTTAAACACATTTAAGTTGCATTGTAAATACATATATATAATGTTATCTAATCAATTAGTTCTGATTGCCGACCTGCTCTTGATCCCAGTCTTAGATCTGCAGGTTTGTAACTAATCAGGGATTTTATTCAATAATTAAATAAACATGGTGATCATAAGTTCTGCACCTCCCTTCTTCTCAGTTTAGGCCACACACTTCCTCCAGCGTTCCCCAAACACACACATATCGCTGTTACGTAATCACGCTCCGATGTGAGGATGTAATCCAGCTTTGGTTAACCAGCAGTGTTTTCAGTGTCGTTTTAATACCAGCCCTGAAAAAAAACGAGGTAAAACAATCTCAGCTCTCAATAATTGGCCTCAGGCCTCAGAATCGCTTTAATTAATGTAGGATGTCTGTCAGGAAAAAAACATCACACCAAATTCCTTTGTCATGGGTGGGAAGAGGGGGATTATTGATGGTGTTGTTTGTGCTTACGTATTTCCTTAATTAAAGTAGATCTCCTTCCAAAAGCAATAAGAGGGACAAATTGGTTTGGCATGGGCCTGGCAGAGAGGGGCACAGAGAGGGTCTTTACGAAACAGTAATGAAGCCTGGCATGCGGCGCAAGAGACAAATATGTTTAGACTTATTCTGTGTGTGTGTGTGTGTGTGTGTGTGTGTGTGTGTGTGTGTGTGTGTGTGTGAGAGAGAGAGAGAGAGAGAGAGAGTTGGGAAATATTGTGTAGTCTCTATAAATGTTGTCCAAAAGTCTCTCTCTCTCTCTCTCTCTCTCTCTCTCTCTCTCTGTGTCTGATGTTTCTCTAAATGAGTTTATCCGTATCTGGCCATGTCAACGCTGAGCACTACAGCTGAACTCCTTGAGTTACATGCTGTGTGTTTGTGTTTGTGTGTGTGTGTGTGTGTGTGTGTATATGTCAGAGAGAGAGAGAGAGAGAGAGAGACTGCACAGTATTAGTACAGTTCTTCCTGCCCTATTGATTACTGGTATAGCTGGGATTGGCGGTCAGTGGTCAGTGGTCAGTGTGCACAGGTGAGAAAATCAGAGTTTACCTTTTCACAGAGAAACCAGCGTGAATCTCGTTTCGTTTATGGAATAGGAAAGCTAATTTTCCGGTCCTTTCCCAGCTCGTTGTGTTTCCAGTGCTTCCCCGCCTCTGGGCTGCAGCTCTCAGAGTCTCATTTGAAACAGATGTTCTTAAGTTAAAGCAAATGGCAGAAGCAATATTGGCGGCACACCTGGTGGCAGAACAGTGACCAGACAGATTAACGTAATTTCTCCCCTCTGCGCTTCTCATAATATTTATGCATGTCAGAGACCCCAAAACAACCACAGATGCCCCGGTGAAAAATGGCCTGTCACTGTTTGATATGATATAGTGGGCAGAATTTATTCTGTGCTTCATTGAAGTCTTGGCTTGGTAAAATTTATCCCCTGACTCCCACCCCCTGCTTCTTTTTGCAATACATGTTCATGCACTGTGTCCAAATATTTGTGGACACCCCTCCTGATGAACACATTCAGCTTCTTTAAGTTGCTGACACAGCTTGTCTAGTCCCGGTAGAGAAGTACAGCCAATAGAATAGCACTCTCTGGAGGAGACAAACGGCACTAGAGGGGTATAAAGAACCTTTTAGAAGACGAAGAAGGTGTATAAGCAGGTGTCCCAATACTTTTGTCCATATAGTGTATTTCACACTAATAAAAGTGAGCTTGCTCTCATATTCAGTTCACCATCATTTCACTGATAAAGAAAAATGTGCTTTAAAAAATGTGGAAGCAAGCTCCGCCCCTTTTTCTCCCAGAGCTGTTGTCTTCCCTCACTGTCCACTCTACCACTCCTCTGACCACACAGGAGCTCTTTGTGGTTCTATAATTCAGACTGTAGTTCATCTGTTTCTCTGATACTTCATTCTCCTCCTTTCACCCTGATCTTCAATGATCAGGACCCCACAGGACCACCACAGGGCAGCTATGATGTGGGTGGTGGGTCATTCTCAGCACTGCAGTCACGCTGACACGGTGGTGGCGTGTTAGTGTGTGCCGGGCCGGTACGGGTGGATCAGACACAGCAGTGATGCTGGATATTGTCCAGTGGACAGTGAGTGGACACGGTGTTTAACAAACAACTAAGAAAGTTCTTCTCCTTCTGTGAAGTCAGAAATGGAGAGATAAGGTTGTTGCCCGACAGCGACAGTGTGACAGATTACACGGGCTCATGCCAGGCCTGGGGCAGGCCTGTAATTACCCGGGATTCAGGGATAGAGAAATGATAGAGGGATTACGTGAGACACATAACACATTATACATGCATTTATAATTCATACCGAACTCATCGGAATAGAGTCCCACTTTGTTTAGAATGTATTTCCATGTGACCGAAACAGAAATAACCACATCCACAAGCTACCACTGCTGATTTGCTGCTGTCATTGGTGGGTAAATGAATTACGCTGCGTGTTCTGCTCCTCACCGACAGAAACCGAAGAGCCCAGCTTGACGTTTTTTTTTCTTGAAGAAGCGATTCCAAAATCAGAAGAATGGATTTGAGAGACACGCCACAAGTCACAGGAGCGGATTCAGAGGCATTAGATTTTTAAGACACATAAAACCTAAACTATAAAACATGGGGTGGGATGTATCTGTGTTTAATCCAGCAGCAGGGCTCCAGCACAAGCTTCTGATTTACACATCAGGACTCGAGCAGATATGGACAAATATTGGAAGCACTTTTGGTCGTGGCAGCTTCGAAACTTAAACCAGCGAATCCCCTTCTGGCTCAGACTGGGTGGGCTTAGTGCTTCACCAACCGTGCCATGTCCACACACACACACACACACACACACATATATATATATATATATATATAGATAGATATATAATGGACAGTGGAGATTTATTGTATGAGAAACCAAGTTCTGCTTCCACCAAACTTCACGATGACTTACAGCGACTTTCACAGCATCAATAACGTCTCCTCGCCCTGGTTTTTCCTCCTTACGACTGGGCAGCGACTCGCTATGGTAAAACGCCTGTTAACCCGCTCGTCGAGAACAGATTGTGTTGCTCGAGCATCACACGCTACGTCCTCTGCTGTCTCCTGTCCAACATCAACCTCGGGACACCTGTTTCTGTTTCGATGACTGACTCTCGCTCTGTCCCTGCTTGGACACTCATAAATTACAGCCCCCACGTTTGCCCTGCACAGCTGCAGAGCTGCCTGACGTTTACAATATCAGGGTCCAAACAGTGTTCTGAGAGTTATCAATTACTCCGTACGGATGTCTTTTGGCAGACGTTACCCACCAACAAAGCAAGACCATTAATAATCTATCCAGTTGCAGGCAGTGCGAGGCCGACATGTTCAGCTTGGGAGAAGAAGGGACTATTGCTCAAGCCTTAAAGCAGCATTAGGCAAGAATTGGTGTTTCTTGCTCTTGGGCTCCCCCTACAGTCAGGAAGTGAAAATCACGCTTTAAGCCAACTCTGAAGGAGGTACTTAACGCATGAGTTTCTGCTCAAGGTGAGAGAAACAGGAACATCTGTGAAAGTGAAAGGAGGATATGGACTGAGGCAGTAATATTACAGTGTTTAACAGTAATTTGATTGTGAGTGACACTGTTCTGGTGTGTGTTATCCTGTCTACTTCACACCAGTTACATAGTGCGGATACCAGCATTCTGAGAAGCAATGATAAAGACACTGTTCACTCCACTATGGGCAGTGGAGCATCAGCATGGTTCTGGAGCTGCTCTTTAAAGGTAAAATTCTACATAATGCTGCTTTAAAGCTTGTTGTTTCACATTGATTGGCATTAAAAACGTCCTACCAGACATACCAAACGTTATTTTAACGTTTCTTGTTAGTTTTATACCCAACATTTAGATTGAATTTTTCTTTTATTGATTTTAAATACATTTACTTTTACATAATAGTTAAATTGAAATTTTACTGCTAAATTATTAACATTTACTAACATTTATTAGCTCACAAAAGTTATTTATATTTTTCTATTTAATTTAACTTTCATTTAAACTTTTATTTTTAGCTCTATACTCAACTTTTAGATTTAACCTTTATTTCTAACCTTAGTTTTAAGTTTAAATTTTAACTTTCATTTTGAGCTTCCATTTTTTTTCTTTGCTTTCATTTTAATTGTTAACTTTCTTCTGTTTTTCACTTTCATTTGTATTTTTATTTATTACTCTTATTTTAAAGAAAAATCACACAAAAGAAAAGAAATAAAATGCCCACATCATCTTGGGCAAATAAAAGGCCACTTGCACCAGATGCCTTGTGCCCAACATGAAATTTATACCTTGGCTCTGCTGTAACGCCATGTCCGCTTTTGTTGCAGAAACACGGCCAGCCTTACGGCGCCAGCGGCGTGTCCCAGAATTCCTCACTTCATAAAACTGCCCTGGGGCTTGTCAGCATGGTCTGGCTCAGGGTAATCAATACCTAAAGCACAGCTGTAGAGTCATAAAAACAGCCCTAAACCGAACTTCCCTTTCCACCACAAGACAGCGAGAGCTTGGAGGTTACATCACCACCATCCAACACGCCAGAGCTCCATTTGGACTACAGTTCCCAGCATGCTGTCCTCTGGTCTGATTCTCCATAAGTCAAGCATGTCCAACTCCAGTCCTGAGGCCCCGACTCCTGTAGAGTTCGGTGTTCCTCTGGTTTAAAACACCAGTAAATGGAGAGATGAGACACCCGACCCTGCGCAGATGAATCCGACGTGTTGAACCCTAAATCCCAAATTCAGAACTCAAAATCATTTATTCAGAATGTTCAACCATAAATACTCAAGTCTTCAGGAGTCAGCCAGTCCTACTGGATGGGGATTAAGACTAATCCAGCATTCTGAATGAAGGTTCTCCATTGAAAGGAAAATGTGGCTTAATCCCTGTTGGGGGAACCGACCCTCAACGATGAATCTTAAACGCTAAAGTCTGAACGATAAACCGTAAGAGCTTCCCAGATGGGGATTCAGGCTAATCCAATATTCTGAATGGAGATTCGGGAAAATGTAGTCCAGGACTAGACTTATCGAGGAAAACATTAGATTAGATTAGATAGATAGATAGATAGATAGATAGATAGATAGATAGATAGATAGATAGATAGATAGATAGATAGATAGATAGATAGATAGATAGATAGATAGATTTTAATAATCATTCCAGTCTAACGTCTTAATCCATTATTGGTCCTGAACACCTTTATCATTCTTTCCAACATCGCTGCAATTCCACACTTCCTTCTTCCTTCGAGGAACATATTTGTGCAAACGGTTTTTGGCGATGAGTGTGTGTCTTGGCTGGTCAGCTGCATTTGGGGTGAGAAGTAGGGGAGGGCGGTTATTGTATGAGAAACATTTCTGACCCCTGCTTTGGACTGAAAATCAAACACGTCTTTCTCGATGTTACGCTGACCCTCCTTTACCTCAGTACAAACATACATCCCAGGAAAAATATCCACAAGTCACTCACAAGCATTTTCCCTCATGTTCCACATCTCCTGTCTTTGGTCGTGTTTGTTTTTGCACTGGTAATTATCACATTTGCAGTGCAATAACTCTGACCGGTTATCCGATACTGGTGAGATGCTCAAGCTCCTTGGAGATGGTCCAAAAACCACTTCAGTCAGTGTCTGAGGATCCCCGAAAATGAGCCTGCATTCTTCAAAAGAGCCTCTCTCCTTTTGAAGTGAACTTCTGGGATTGTTCCGGTTCCTCACTAGCCTCTCTCTGAACTGCGGGCTTCTAATTGATTAAGTGCTTAAGGGAATGGTGGAGTATTGCAAATGAGGTGGCAGTCAAAGCCTCAAAGACGCAGCCACCGCTCTACAGTAGCTCTGAGGAGGTCGGTATGTCTGTCTTTGCCGCCGTCCTTCACTGTGTATTTCCCTCTCGGAGTGGTTTTATTAGTGTCTGGAGGAATATCGCTCCACAACGAAACAGACAACACTCTGATTTAAAGCCAAACTCGACTGGGAATAGAGATGTGAAAGGATGTGGCCTAAAGTACTGCGTTCACACACACACACACACACACACACACACACACACACACACACACACACACACACACACACACACCCACACACACACACACACACACACACTCAAACAGGCAATGTTATCTCTGCTAACTCTGCAAAATTAAGCACGTCTCCTCCTTTCCTCGTATACCGATGGATTTTACTTCCAGAACAGAGGAGACTGGTCTACGTGTGTGTAAAAGGTGCTCACTTACCATCTATATCTATAATATCTAATAGAGAATTTTATTTCTATAATATGCCTCAGTATGAAAGATAAAATTCTACTTATCAAGATAAATTGCTGAACGAATCTTACTTTCTGAAATGTTGCAGATAAATATACGTATTTACTACAAAGCTGCAGATACATTTACTGAAATATTGCAGATAAATGAGCTTAATTCTTGAAATATTGCATATAAAGGAGTGTATTTACACAGATATTACAAGTAAATGAGGTTATTTACTAATTCATCTCATATAAAGTCGTTTATGTGCTGAAACATTGAGTAAAAATGTGTATTGAGATGTTGCATATGAACGGGTTTTTACTGTAAATGTGACAAAAATCGCACATAAATTATTTTTTGTACTAAAATATTGCATAGAAATGAGTTTAATTCTTGAAACATTGCATTTGAATGATTATTTACTGAAATATTGAGGATGAATTAGCTTATTTACTGTAACACAGATACATTTCCATATTTAAAAAGAAATATTGTAAATACATGTGTCATTTGAATATTTCATAACATTTATGACCATCAAATAGTCATATAAACATTACAGTAGGTCCTTGAGTTGTTATGGTTCTGTGGAGAACCCTTGAAGGAACACTACTTCCAGGAATGCAGATGCTATTAAACATGTTGGGCTGGATTTTGACTGGACGGCTTCACTGTTTCCTTCATTTTGGCCTGTAGTGTGTTTTCATAGGCCGCAGATATTCCCCAGTGTGAGTATAACTGACTCTCTCTCTCTCTCTGTCTCTCTCTCTCTCTCTCTCTGTCTCCTACATAGCCAGACTCTAGTGGTCCGTGAGCAGCTGAGAGAGATAAATCAGCCCCATCGTGAGCGGGGTGGGGGTCCCTCACATTTGACAGTCTTTTATAGCGCAGAACGAAACATGTTTGTGCGGCGAGATTCAATTGTGCCGTATTGATTTCCGCCGCCGTTAGCTATTATTCCCCCTGCTCTGATTGACAGCTGAAAATTGGTTACGTTAAGTATTTCATATGTTATAGCGGCTGACATTTGCTTGCCTGCTGCTCCCCGGTACCCCCCCCAACCCACCCCCGTGTCAATACTGTTGGAGAGATTGTGAGGTTTATGAGAGAATATACACTAGACTGTGGATTTGGTGAGACGAACCTGACAGATTTTTTTTTATGACAGAATTTAGGATATATTAAAGAGAGAGGGGTGTTTCTTCACACGGTGAAGACGCTTAAAGCCAGTGTTGTTGTCTTTTGGAGGCAGAGCACAATGGGATTGACCCGTATTTTGTCCTATCTTTATCAGAGAGCTCATCTTTAGGCACGAAAAGGCTGTGCGTCATAAAATATCACTGCTAATATGAGCCGAGCTCTGGTTTTCCCGTCTCTGACTGTATGATCGAGCAGACACACTTGCCTTAAATCCATATCTATCCCACACACGTTCTTCCCGTTCTGTCCCGGAAGCCTACGGTCACTCTGAGTCTGCCTGCGCGAATACAAACCCAGTAAAAATCAATGCATCTTTACTTAATTGGTGAAGGTTGGTATAGTGGACAGTAACTGACCGATTCCCTGGCCAGGCATCTATTCAATTGTCCATAAGCATCTCCGGTTTTCAAATCTTCCGATGATCGACCCGCTCGCTTTTCAGCTCCTCCGGTGTTCAATCCTCCAGTGTGCAATCTACGCAATGTTCAGTCCATCCATTGTACAAATCCTCCAGCGCTCAATTCTCTACTGCCCCATTCAGATTTTTGTCCAACTGGTGTTCAGTTCTCTGGTGTTTAATCTTCCAGTGTTCCCAGTGCTCAACCCCCTCGATGCTAAATCCTCCACTTATAAATCCATGTGTTACTCCGTCCACTCAACATTTAATCCTCCCTGGTTCAATCGCTCAATGTTAATTCCATCCAGTGTTTAGTCCTTTCCTTTATTAGTTCAGTCAGTGTTTAACCCTCCAGTGTTCAGTTCATTTAGTGTTAAACCCTCCAGTGTTCAGTTCATTTAGTGTTTAACCCTCCAGTGTTCAGTTCATTTAGTGTTTAACCCTCCAGTGTTCAGTCCTTTTAGTGTTTAACCCTCCAGTGTTCAGTCCATTTAGTGTTTAACCCTCCAGTGTTCAGTCCATTTTGGTGATCAGTTCACCCAGTGTTCAAACATACAGTGTTTAGTCCATTTGATGTTCAGTCCATTTGGTGTTTAGTCCATTTGGTGTTCAATGCATTATGGTGTTCAGTCCATCCAGTATTCAGTCCATTCGGTGTTCAGTCCATTTGGTGTTCAGTCCAATATGGTGTTTAGTCCATTCGGTGTTCAGTCCATTTGGTGTTCAGTCCATTTGGTGTTCAGTCCATTTGGTGTTCAATCCATTATGGTGTTCAGTCCATTTTGGTGTTCAGTCCATTATGGTGTTCAGTCCATTTGGTGTTCAGTCATCCAGTATTTAGTCCATTTGATGTTCAGTCCATTATGGTGTTCAGTCCATTTTGGTGTTCAGTCCATTACGGTGTTCAGTCATCCAGTATTTAGTCCATTTGATGTTCAGTCCATTATGGTGTTCAGTCCATTTGGTGTTCAGTCCATTCGGTGTTCAGTCCATTTGGTGTTCAGTCCATTTGGTGTTCAGCCCATTAATGCAATATTGTAGGATCAACATTATGCAGCATGTTTCACTTTTGGAAAACAGGTCTAATCCCACAGCTCTATTCATAAACACATTAGTGGGCGGAGCCTGTTTTCTTTCCAGCATAGCACACATACAGATTTCAGTGAGGGATACTCCAGGCTTACAAATGATTCAGTGTGTGTGTGTGTGTGTGTGTGTGTGTGTGTGTGTGTGTGTGTGTGTGTGAACCAGTTTAAAATACATTCACATTCACAGGCCGCATGATTAGGACCTGCTTGTGTAATCTGTCGCATTGACATTTCTCTGTGCTTCGCGTCAGTCGTAAGAAAAGACCCCCTGGTTCTGTGGAGCGGCTGTTTGAACCGGCCGACCCGCTGGGTAATGCAGCAGCACCGCAGAACTCTCTCTTTATTGGCCTACACGATTCTCATTAAGGAGCTTGTAATTACATGAAAAAATGGACTCCCCCTCCCTCTCCCCATGATGGACAGCAGGGATTTGTGGGTGCTGCCTGTGCTGCATACCTGATGCAGAAACACACACACACACACACACACACACACACACACACACACATACACACACACACACACCTTCTTTTCTATGTGACGTACTGCATGTGGACTATAGTAGTGCTCCTCTGTTCTCACACCACGCTTTGATATTAAACTTTTAATATTTATGTTATATAATTCTAAAACACACACACACACACACACACACACACACACACACACACACACACACACACACACACACACACACACACTGTACATACATATACATTATCAGCTCCTCTGACCACACAGGAGCTCTTTGTGGTTCTATAATTCCAGACTGTAGTTCATCTGTTTCTCTGCAGACTTTATTCTCCTCCTTTCACCCTGATCTTCAATGATCAGGACCCCACAGGACCACCACAGAGCAGCTATTATGTGGGCGGTGGGTCGTTCTCGCACTGCAGTCACACTGACATGGTGGTGGTGTGTTAGTGTGTGTTGCTGGTACGAGTGGATCAGACGCAGCAGTGCTGCTGGAGTGTTTAAACACTGTGTCCACTCACTGTCCACTCTATCAGACAGAAGCTCATCTGTGTTCCCACACAACTTTTTTTTATATTACACACTTCAATCACTTTAAAACAACTGCCCACGTGACCAGATCAGACCGTGCTAGGAAAACCTTTCTTCCAGTCAATGTCAGAGACGGTAGACGGTTCTAGAAACATCTAACTGACATTATTTCAGCCTAAGGAGGAGATACAGATATTAGGACAGAGGGGGTCTGAACTTTATCCTCACAAATGATGTTTAAAGATGTTTCTTCAGTGGTGTGTGTTTAGTTATATCAGTTCCATCTCTCAGTGAAGATACAATGAAGATGTATCTTCACATGTGCTTCAAATGACTGTAGGTTAGAAGTTTATCTCAGTCTGTTTCAGCTCTGTGGTGTCTGATCTGTGATCTGGTTGGCCAGGGCTTTCTCTAGCCCTGATTTAGGTGGTTGTGGGTGTGTGTTTGAGCAGTGTGTGTGTGTGTGTGTGTGTGTGTGTGTGTGTGTAGAGTAAATGTTTGGTCCTGTGCTCTTGGGCAAGTCCCATTCCTTAGCATGAGTCCCTCTCTCTCTCTCTCTCTCTCTCTCTCTCTCTCTCTCTCTCTCCCTCTCTCTTACATTTTTAATGCTCATTCTCCCGCAGTTCGAACAACCCTGATGCTCACAATACACAACACTTACCATTGACCATTTGCTCGCCCTGACCCATCTGGACAGGTCAGTCGGAAATATTCCCCAAAAAGCCAATCAATAGCATCATCGCTCATCAATAAGCACTGATACAGATGCTCTTGCATATCGGTGTGGTTTTGTTTGCGAGGGTGGGCCCGTTTTAACTGCTATTAAAGATTTATGTGAGCTTTGGAGATGGATCCTGCCTCGTGGTCAGTAATCTGGGCTTTTAGAGTGCTCGTGATGCTATCTCAGGTAATCCAGGGATTAAGCACGCACCCAACTAATGGCACCCACTGAGCGCTGCTGCTTTTTAGGCAAAGTCCCAAAGCTGTACGGTCAATAGGCCATATGCGTTTAACATCAGGGAGGTCCTCAGACCACCGCTTTAGGCTCCTGTCGCTGGAAGGCCTTGTTGTTTTACCTCTTTGTTTCCACGTCGTTAAAAGTACGGAACGAGTTCAGGCTTGTTTCTCACTTTGTTGTGACAGACAGTGGCTCGGATAATCCCATTTCCACGATGAGTCCCACTGAAAATGTTTTCAACCAACCAACCAACCAACCATTGCTGTGAATGATCAGGTTCTGTTCAATAGAAGCGTAAATTGACCAAACCATCACTATCTGCTCGTTCACGGTTTCTTCTGAAATGAAGGGAATTATTGGAGTTACTGTCTCTACTGTCCAGAGTAGACTTTCTACTAGATTCTGGAGCATTGCTGTGAACATTAGTGAGGTCAGGATGTTAGATGATCACCATCTCACCATGAGCTCCATCATTCCATTGAACACAGTTCCACTGTTCCACAGCTCAATGCTGGGGGGCTTTGTTCCCCTCTAGCTCCATGTCAGTAAGTTCACGTTCAGTTATCTGCTCCTGTTCTATTGGCCATACTTTCTCTACAGGGACTAGATAAGCTGTGTGTGCATTTGCACATCTGTGTCAGCAATGGTGGCAATGATTAGGCTCTACATCAGAAAAAAAACGAAACCTCTTACATCTGAAATGGAAGTTGATGTAGAAACATTTTATCCCAAGTCAATTTGGAGCGTTTCTATTGGTCCATTCAGTATGAAATTCATTATGTGAGAAAGTGAAAGTTGAGAAAGGTTCTGCGACAATATCTGTGCAATTTTCTGTTTCCTGAAACATTAACAAGCCAGAATCATGTTTGTTACATAATACAAGGACCCCTGATATGACCCGAGGACCCCCTGCATAAGCCCAGTGTCCACATCAGACTGTGTAAAACTGGTCAAGTGAACATAAACCATCAGAAAACTGCTGATTCATGACCTCAGATAACCAAAGACAGAGGGAATGAAAATGTGGACTATTAAACACTATTGTAATTTATGGTGGCGTCTGGTGGCGAGACTCCATGACTGTGCTTTAATTGGTATTTATTTGGGCTGTAATCAGTCATTGCCGCTCCACAGGAGAAGCGGATTTAGCGCCAATCTTTGCACAAAAAAAGCCTCTAAAATAAACTTGTTTCACTTGACTGGAGCCACACAGCCAGGCGTGTTTGAGTTGGAAGCAGCGTGACTTATCCTGTATCTACACTGCCAGCCAGGAGACTGACAGAGCAAATGATGAGTGACTTCACCTGACTGTCCTGTGCTGTGGGGGGTCGTCCACCCATTTAGAACGAACGGAAGAGACAACAGACCTTTAAACTGAAAAAAATGCCTTTTTATGTCTATCATTACAGGACAGGTAGACACTTTATTATACCATATAACCAGATATATACGCATTATTGTACCTTATAACCAGATATACACGCATTATTATACCATATAACCAGATATATACGCATTATTGTACCTTATAACCAGATATACACGCATTATTATACCATATAACCAGATATATACGCATTATTGTACCTTATAACCAGATATACACGCATTATTATACCATATAACCAGATATACGCGCATTATTATACCATATAACCAGATATACGCACATTATTATACCATATAACCAGATATACACGCATTATTATACCATATAACCAGATATACGCGCATTATTATACCATATAACCGGATATACGCGCATTATTATACCATATAACCAGATATACGCACATTATTATACCATATAACCAGATATACGCGCATTATTATACCATATAACCAGATATACGCGCATTATTATACCTTATAACCAGATATACGCGCATTATTATACCATATAATCAGATATACGCACATTATTATACCTTATAACCAGATTTATACACTTTATTATACCTTATAACCAGATTTATACGTGCATTATTATACCATATAACCAGATATACACACATTATTGTATCTTATAACCAGATATATGTGCATTATTATACCATATAACCAGATATATGCGCATTATTATACTTCATGTAATCTGACATGTACATATTATGCCCTATATAATATAATATATGCAGATTATTAAACTTTATACTGTATATTCAGATACACATTAGTATATCTTAATCTATAGTACAAAGATATATTATTATCATTTTATGACCTGATTAATGTACATTACTAACCTTATATAACCTATTATATGAATATTGTTAACCTTATATAACTTGAAGTATATACATTGTTAAGCTTGCTGTGTGTCACCTCATGTAGACATAAATAAAAAATAAGAAATTATACATAAAAAAAAATGTTGTCAGTATTTAAGTATTTTAAGTATCATGAGCCCATGAAGCTTCACACGACTGAATCAGTTCATATGTTTATTAAAAGCCAGTTTATTGTGCATCACGTCTTTTCTAATTATGCCAAACTGGCCTTTTAATGGAACCATAAAGCTTTACTGCTGCTGTGCAGACCTTTCTTAAGTGGTTGGCTTGTGGTTCATTTGAGAAGTTTAAACAATAGTTGGGTGAAAAATCTAACTTTAATAAAAAAATAAAGAAATAAAAATCTTACCCTAGATATTCATCCGAGACGTGTATGAGGTCCAAAAATGACTGTACTTGGTTTCGCAGGGAACACCTCCCTCACTGCTGTTGTCTTTTCATTTCCCCTCAGTGAGCATTTAAGAGGAATGCTGCGGTGGACTGAAGTTGGACCCGAACTCCAAAAATAGTTTGATCTGGTTGTTCAAACTGAGTCACGTTGTATCAGACGTGTCGAATTTTAATTCCACAAATGAAAGTGGCTTAAATTGGTTCTGAAAAGGAATTTTGTTTTTTCGCTCAATGGAAAAGATCAGATTTGGGCCACTTTTACCTGCTGTGTGAACCGCAGGAGTGACGCATCTCTCTCCCGTAACCTCACATGAGCATCTGATTATGAACGGGCCCACTCCGCAACAAAAAGAGACAATCAGTTTGCTGCTTAATGTCTCACCCTTCAGCACAATTTGAGTGTTTTATTCTCTCCATGTCTCGTTTCTCCTAAACGGTAACGGATTAATCTGGAGTTAAAGATCATCTGAACAGGGAAAAGGAGAGCTGTCTGTGCTGTAGGTGTTGAATCACTATTAGTTCTTGAATTTTGAATTTCACTCGTTCTTATCTGCTCTCCAGAGCAAACAGCAGCTCAATGACGGAAACTCTATTCATTTATATGGATCTATTTTTCCCTTATTATCTATGTATCGCTTGTTTTTCAGTTGTATTTGGGATTAATTTTAATTGCAATAAAATGTACTTTATTATTATGATTGTTTTTGGGGTCTTATTGGGTCGTCAGCTCCTCTAAAGCTCTGAACGTAGAATCATCCCTGTAGAAATATAGAAACTATACCTTTAAAAGTCCCCAAAACCTAAATCTGTGATGACGGAAGTAAAGCAGTGTATCCGATTGATTAGTGATGATGTTTTATGTTCAGCACTGTTTATCTAAATAAGGCTTATTTACCTTCTGCACTGGACGGTCCTTTTTCCTGCATCCGTTCAGAACCACGTGAATAATTGCACTGTTCATTTTCCGAACGGTGGGGGATTATGATGAGGGCCTTTGTGGAAAATGGAGGCTTACATTAAGGGTCTTTCAGAGATCTGTAAGCCAGAATAAAAGCACTCAGAGGCAGAGAGGATTGAAGGCTCCAGCTTGGCACCGCAGCAGTGCTAGCAGGGCAGGACCCAGGGTCACCTTGGGAAGGAACGTCCGCGGATCAGCATATCAAAGCTGAGCTGTGTGTCGATGCGAGAGCTGATGCAAGGCCTTAGCTGCCACTGGACTCGTCTGTCTTTCCTCCAGCGCACCGCTGCGGTCCTGCACTTCAAAGCAATATCGACATCTACACTCTGGAACAGGCTGGCTGGTTAGTGGAGACTGGAGACTTTCTGACAGACCGGGTGTGCAAAGCTTATTAAAGGAGCGATTCAACAATTTCACGATTTGCCAGCTTTTTCAGACACATTTCAAAGTTTTCTGCACAGAAGCGGTTCAGCAAGATGAACGTCTTATGAAATGTTTCAGCTGCTTGGAGTTGCACGCATTGCTGACACAGGTGTGCAAATGCACACACAGGCCGTCTTGTCCCTGTAGAGAAGAACTGCCACAATGTTATGTGATGAAGTTAAGACATTTAAATGCCTAAAATTAGGATCAGGTGCAGCACATCTGCTGCAGATCGTCGTTAAAAAGGTCTTATTTAAGCCTCAGACATTAGTTTGGTTTGCTCTTGATTGTTGAAGTGAGTGGGCTCACCATGGCCAGATCCAAAGAGCTCTCTGATGTCTTCAGAAAGACGGCTGTAGATGGAAATGAGTCTGAGAAGGGATTAAAAAAGATCTCAGAACATTATAAATGAGTCGTACCAATGTTTTGAAGAGCTGATGCTGAAGAATCACAGAGCTGATGGGATTCCTCATGGAGGAATGGGAAAATCTTTCTTCCTGTCAACAGCCGAGACTGGTAGAGGATTATAGGAAACATCTAATTGACATTATTTCATTATTCATTTTATTATAACAGCTGTAATCAGGGCATTATGCAGGCTGACGATGGTTCCATACTGGTCTAGAGAGTATTCTCACGGCATGGTTTGGGTCCACTGGTCCACCTAAACATGTCATTGATGTCAGTGCTGCTATATTTCCCTACTTGGTGACCATCTGCAGGACTTCATGGATTTCAAGTAGCCCCATAATGATGGGACATTTCCAGAATTGGTTCGATGAGATGTTCCCAGTGTACTAGTGAAGCTGTGGATCAGGGAATCTTACAAGCCTGCGAAACTGGAATGTCTCATCCATCTGGGAACCACTATTAGGCCTCACTCAAATGCCTCACAGCTTATACAGGTGTCGGCATTCCCAAGTTGTCCCCTGAGTTACCACCCCTTCATTATCAATGGGACGGGGGACTAATGGGGAGGCAATGGTGTGCATTTCTTACAAAACGATCCCTTTAATGAAAGCAACATTCGGCAATTCGGAATTCTGTGAATCACATAGCTGGCTCTCTCTCTGAAGGCCGTATGTGGGTGCATTCCAACAGTGCTAAGATCAGAGTGTTAAATCACTATAAGTGGCTTGTTTTATTATTTATTCATTTATTTCGTTAGTTATTTCGTTGTGTCGTTCAAGTCAAAACAGATCTGTGCTGTCCGTGGTGAGGAAAACGCCAGACTGGGAGTCAGTTTACCACAGAGGTGGCATATCTTTGGCGGGAAACCCACTGGAAAATGGAGAAGTGGGGGAAGAAAGAGCGAGAGAGCGAGAAGATCAGCAGTCATCCTCACCATTCTGTGGATATATAGGACTAATCCTGCAATAATATAATCTACACTTTGCAATATTTCATAAGAGAGTGATTGAAGACGGCTGTTTATTTATGTACCTGTCAGACCCTCTGAGATACTCTCCTCCTTTGTCAAGAAACCTCCCACAGCACGGCGGAAAACTTGGCTGCGGAACATCGCTCACGGACCGCAAGACATTCCGGCCATGGATGGGTGAAATCCTCCTTTTTCTGAGGTTATTCCCCATCCATATGGCGCAGAAATCTATCCCCCCGAGGACCCGTACTGTGGGCTGTTGTCTTAATGCCTTCGTTTGGAGAAAAGAAGAAGAAGAAGAAGAAGAAGAAGAAGAAGAAGAAGAAGAATAAAACAAGCTGTAATTAATTCCTCAGATTTGATGGCTGACAGACCGTGACCCACTTTCTTCCCCTCCTTTTTCACATTTTCCCCCACAAACTCTGAAGCTGCCGTCTGTGATTCCCTTTCCCTCGTTCCCGTCGCCTCCTTTGAGCTTCGGCTGCTTTGTGACGAATTTAAATGCAATAAAAATCAAAGCATTTCATCTTAACTGGTGAGAGAGTGTGCTCTGTGATGCTCGCTCTACCATTTCAGAGTCCTCTCTGTTCTAACGGTACATGTCCACATGTCTTTTCACCTCTTAGGGAGCTGTGTGCGGTGCATGATGGGTAGCATCGAGAGAAGCCTAGTCCACGTTTAGAAAGTTCAACAGAGGTCAACATTATGCAAATGAATACGGCCGCTGCACTGCATCTAGCCAATCGGGTAAGAGCGGGCTTGTACGTCATAGCGTCACATACAGAACAAGCACCTTTCAAACATGGTGGAGAAGCAGAAGCTGTACATACTGTACTTTTGTTTTGGGGAATAAAAGGACATCAAACTATGAGAACATCTCACAAAAATGGCACAATAATAATAATAATAATAATAATAATAATAATAATAATAACATCAATAATAACATCAATAATAACATCAATAATAACATTAATAACATTAATAATAACACTAATAATAACATTAATAATAACTAATAATAACAATAATAAAATTAATATTATCACTAATAATAACACTAATAATATCACTAATAATACACTAATAATAACACTCATAATAACACTAATAATACACTAATAATAACACTAATAATACACTAATAATAACACTAATAATAACACTAATAATACACTAATAATAACACTAATAATAACATTAATAATAAACTAATAATAACACTAATAATAACATTAATAATAAACTAATAATATCACTAATAATAACACTAATGATAACACTCATAATACACTAATAATATCACTAATAATAACACTCATAATACACTAATAATATCACTAATAATAACATTAATAATACACTAATAATACACTCATAATACACTGTACACAAGAGTTATGCATGAATAGAACAAAACAAATGTAAAATTAAAATTTTAATTCATGTCGTTCAAATTTCAGACCATTTTTGCCATTTTCGCTCTGGAGTAAAACATTATCCTACAATGTTTCTGTGATAGAATATAATATTAAATAATATCTTATATAATAAGTTCTCTGGAAAAAATCTTTAATTAGTGTAGCAGCTGGTCAGTTATTGTCCGGTCACTGAGTTGATCAGGGAAACGAATTAATCCATAAAAATTCTAAACCAACAATATTAATCATAATAATCATAATAATCATAATTTAATAACTCAAAAATGTTCAAATGAACAAGAACACAAGCACAAACTGATATAGTCAATAATTAAATTAGGAAAATTGAGTTTAATTCTAAATTTTATATATATATATATACCCTCACAGACTGTATTCACTGGGCAGGAAAGTACAAAAGAAGAACAATTAGAAATACAATGCTACCTCCTCACACACACACACACACACACACACACACACACACACACACACACACAGAAAGAAAGGAACACACACACTCTCAGACACAGTTGCACTCATTCACTCATTCAGCGAGTGAGTCTCTAATCCGGCGATTGGTTTTACCTTATCGCCCAACTTAAAGGAGTGTACTCTTCTAAGCTGCAGGATTGAACCCCTGTTCGATACAGGTTTGCAAAACTGAATCTGTTGAGCCGCAAAGATTTGATATGGGTATTTAAAGCTCTGTGCGGCATTAACCACGAGCACAACAAATAGCCTTCCTTAAAACCGTCTAACTCTACCCCGGCCAGCGCGATGCAAATGAAACTGAGCCTGCTGTGGATTGAGGAGGTCGGCGGGAGAGGGAGAAGGGTGGCGTTTAGACTGTGTGTGTGTGTGTGTGTTCATGCACATCTGAGTCTATGATAAAGTCCCTGACCCACACAGGAGCCCCTGTGACAACTGTGTTACCATGGAGGCCTTAGCGTTCCCTCAGCAAGCAAATATCACTGCTTTTCCAGATGCTTCCGTCTCCTCTGACTCCGATATTCCACACTTAGACTCATCAGAGGCCTGAAATTGAGTGAATTTCAGATATTCCTCTTAAATGTAGTGGAGCAGGCATAGGCGGAGTCTTCCCTCCCTCGTGGTCCACATTTTTTTAAGACAATAGAAGAGATGAACGCTGGTGTCGTGACCAGTCTGTCTCTTTCCTGGTTGAATACGGTGTAAATCAGCTTGTTGGATGCACTATG